>BSBK01009078.1:0-179868 GCA_027943335.1 Chamaecyparis obtusa
TACCATCGCCAAAAGTGACAGTGAAAGTGACTTTTGGCAGATATATTTTCGCCAAAAAAAAAAAACCTAACTAATGACTTTCGATCGAAACTCTTTACTAAGGGACTTTCGATCGAAAGTCATTACTAAGGGACTTTCGATCGAAAGTTCCTAAGTAACTTTTGATCGAAAGTTACTAAGCACTTTTGATCGAAAGTAACTTAGGATCGAAAGTCCTATGTCTAAGAACTTTCGATCGTAAGTTTAGTACTTACGATCGAAAGTGCGAGCGAGTTTCTATCGAAAGTTGGTAAATAATATTTTTGCCCAAAATGCTTTTCTGGATGAATTCCTTCCTCTGAAATATTGTAACTTACTATTGTGGGTTCACCCAACTCTTCTTTCATATCTTTCTTCCAAACTTCATTATTACATGCCTCTTCAAAACATGATGGTTGAAAATCAGCCTTGGTGAATAAAGAAAAATTAATTATCTAACCCCTTATCTTTCCTTTATATGCATAATTTTTACACCTTTGATAAATATTATGCATCCTTCTCATCTTCCTTGGAGGCCTTTGATTTGAAGAAGTAGATGAAGGGTTTCTTGGTGGATTTGAATCACTTTAAATAGAAACATTAGTGGGCTTCTCAAGATCAATATCATTAATAATGTCATCATCCAAAAAAGATTTTATTTTTTCAACATGGCCTTTTTGATGACCATACACTCCCCCTTTACCAAAAATCACATCTTTGGACATAATAAGCTTTTTAGTAAGAAGATTATATAATATATATGCTTTACTCTCCTCACTATATCCAAAAAAATTGTGCGGCTCACTTTTTGCATCTAAATTTTGTCTGTTTTGATCAAGTACATAGACATATGCTAAACAACCAAACACTTTGAAATGATTAATTTTGTACCTTTTCTCATACAATACTTCATATAGAGTCATCTTGTTAAGTGTACTTGTAGGATTCTTTTGGAGAATATACACAACTGTAGAAACTACATATCCCTCGTAAGAATTTCTCAAACCCTTGGTGTGTAACATACTCCTTACTATTTCTATCACAATATAGTTCTTCCTTTCAGCCACTCCATTTTGTTGAGGGGTATAAGTGGTGGTGATTTTTCTTTTGATGTCATCTAGATCACAATAATTTTTAAAATTCCTTTAACAATATTCTCCTCCATGATCTATCATCAAACATTTAATTTTGCATCATTTTTCATTTTCTACACAAGCTTTAAATCTCTTACATGTATCAAGGGCTTCATCCTTGGCCTTCAAGAAAAAGACCCAACACATTTGCGAGTAATCATCAATAAAACTTACAAAATATGATGTCATGCCCAAAATATTTATTTTTATAGGACCACATATATTTGAATGAATAAGATGAAGTGGGTGATGGGCCCACCATGCATTTCATGTTCGAAATGTCTCACTTGCATGCTTTTCTTTACAAATTTCTCTATTCTCAAGTCAACTTTAGGCAATCCATGAACCCAAGCTTGTGATGTAAGAATTTTCAAACTATTAAAATCTAAATACCCATACCTGAGGTGCCACAACTAACTTTTTTCCTTATAATCCATATTGACAAGATAATTACTATTCTCGCCAAAATATAAGGGGAACAGTCTATTCCTTTTCATAGGAACAAATGTAGCTACTCTATTGCCTCGATTCTTATCATAAATCATGCATTTCTTATTTTCAAATATCACTCTATATTATTTTCACATAGTTGTCCAATGCGTAACAAGTTATGCTTCAACTTTGGGGTATAGAAAATATCTTGAACACTTTTCATACCATTTTTATGTTTGGACATCCATAGATCTTTTTGTTGCAACCTCCAAGGTTTTTTTGTTACCAAGCATAATGTTTGATTTGAAATCATCATCAAGTTTAGAAAATAAATCTTTATTACTAGACATGTGGTTAGAACACCCTAGATCCAAATACCAAACATCATTAACATCATTTTCATCTTTTTCAAAAGACAAAAATAAATTACTCGAGGAAGGCTCTTCATTTTGTTGAGCATAATTGGTATTCTTATTGTTACTACCTGATTTCAATCTACATTCTTTCTCAAAATGTTTGTACTTATTACAATGATAAAACTGAATGTTCCTTTTATCAAATCTGCCTCTACATCATCCTCCATAACCACCTCTTCTTATTCTAGATTTCCTTGTGAAGAGTTTTGATTCTAATTCTTATACTAATTTTTATTTTGACCACTTCGTTGATCTTTACTATTGTTAGAGCTATTGTTTGTACCTTCACTCTTTTAAATTTTCATTTGATAATCAAAAACTTTCTCATTGATATCTATATATAAATCCCTTAATATATCCGCATTTGACATGAGAGACCCAACAATTTTATCATACTCGCAAGTGGAAAATTTTTTTCTCTCTTCAATGATGATTGCCAGATTATTCCACATTTGTGTTAAAGATCACAATATATTTTTCACCACAAATTTTTCATTCATACTTTCACCCAAAGTGACCATTTTATTAGCTATATCTTTTACCCTTACACAATAATCCCCCACATTCTTAGTTTCTTTCATTTTCAAATTTTCAAACTCCCTTTTCATGGTTTGTAGCTTGACAAATTTGATTTGATCATTACCCTAGTAAGCATCTTTTAGAGTCTTCAAGGCCTTCTTAGCTGTCTTTGCATCTGTGATTTTAGGAAACAAGCTCTGATCAAGAGCCATTTGAATGTGATATAAGGTCATTGCATTTTTCCTCTCAGCTTCCTTCTTAATCATTTTTTCATTAGATTGAAGATCATCACAATCATCAGACTCTTTATACCTTGATTCTACAATATCCCAAAGTATTTGTCATGATCCCGTAGCTCTGATACCAAATGTAAAATTGAGAATCAGGCCAAAAACAAAAACACAATAATTTGAAAAAAAATAGTATTGTTAAGCCGAGAGGCTTCTTACAGTGGCATCATTCATCAATGTAAATATTTAGAATTTTTTTTTTTAAATTGACGTTTGTTTGAGTGTCATTATATGTTCCCATGATTGGTTATAATATTCCATCTTTTCCAATAACATGGCAGTAGAAAATGAACGTAACTGACCTTTTCTATTGGATTTGCAAATGAAGCAACGTAACTGAAATGCAATGCAAAGAATATTATGATGTAATGGGCCTAGATTTCTAGTATTATTTGTATATAGCCCTAAAAAACTTTGGTCTAACCATGTCTTTTATTTGAAGATTCATAATTTAGGAGGTGGAATGTCGCACGATCCTGCTAGGTTTCACTGTATGCATAGATATGGTAAGTTTCTTGATTGAATGAATGAATTTATCTCAATAATATCATAGGGATTAAGTGGCCTAAGAGATCATAGATCCTATTTTCAATTTTTTTTGATGTAGGTTCCTCTTCTCCCAACTGTTAGAGTAGTCATATTATAGCTAATAATTAATTTATTTAATTATTAGTCTATTATTCTCTACACTTAAGTTAGACTTAGGCATCTTATTATTCTTTAGGGTTTTCTCCTTTAGGGTTTCGGTATCCTTTTATAAGGATTCCCTCTTTGTATTTTTCAGCAACTCAATGCATTATTCATAATAGATTATTTTTTGATTGTGCATATGATGTCTCTAGCCTTTTGGCCTCCATAGATTTTTCTTGCCTTCTGTGCTTTGCTTCTTCCATGTGACAGGGTTATGCATGTAGGAGTTCTTGGGAGATTAGTTTTTCACCTAATCTAACATGGTATCAGAGCCATCTTGCTACTCACTATTCGTGTTTTTGTTGAAGTGATTCAGAAGTAGGACATTATTTTTTATTTCTTTTTTGCCTGCAAAAAAGAAAAATAAAATTTGAGGGTATTTTGAGAAAAAATGGATGCTACCATTGTGCTCAGAAGGTCCGGAAGAGTCAAAAACCATATAAAATTTGTTATTTTTGACCTCTGGGACTTTTGGGTGAATTTTTCAGCCTCCTAGGGCTGTATGGGCACGGAAACAAAAAAAAATTACAAAAAAAATCAATTTTTAATTAATTTTTGCGTTAAAAATAATGCAGCCTTTGTTTTTAAAAGGTGTCGCCCAGCGGCCACTAGTGCACCACCGAGCGTTCACCCCGCGCCCAGCCGCGGCCTCCACAGCTCCTCGGCCATCGGTAGTGCCTCCAACGTTCCCGCGCTCCTCCTGCCACTGCTGTGCCCACCGCGGCCCCCACTCTACTTTGCTACAGACTCGCCGCCACCCTCCGTGGCCCCCGCTCTACCGCAGAGCCGCCGGTGGCTCCTCCATTACCCCGCTGGCCTCCTCCACCGGCCCCACTCCGCCCACCGCTCCGCCAGCTGCCTGGTGGGTTTTTAAGCCCCGTGGGCCCTAGCGACAGTCACATGGGTGACCGGGAGCTCCGACTCCAGCCCCCTGCATGCACCATGTGCCCAGGGGCTCAATTTTTTTAGCCCCAGGGGCTCTAAATTCTTCTTGTGGAGCCTTTCTAACCCTCCCGCACCTTTTTTGCAATATCTTGAGCATACGGAGGTCTTTTTTGGACTTCTTTATATCATCGAAAAGCTCTTTCTGAGCTCTTTCCAATTATGTAGGTTAGAGTTCTTGGCTCTGCTATTTTGATAGTTTTTTTTCTATCAAAGGTGATGTTTATTTTTTGCCTTTCGGGAGCTATATCTCGCTCATTCGAACTCTTTTTTGGGCTCACCATATATCATTGGAAAGCTAGTTCTATGAGTTATTCAGGTGCAGGGGTCTTTTATCTAGATTCTACTCTAGGTTTTCTCTCCTCTGAGTTTTTCACTTTCGCACTCTAGCGGATTACTTGGGTTCTACAGGTCCTGGGATCTCTTCTTCTGTTCTTCTGGCTCACTTTTCTTTCTGACTTCTGAGCATTGTATGCTTCTCTTCTATAGCATTTCTTTTCTGTAAACACACTGAGATAAAGTGCCCACTTTTGCATATCTGGGATCTTGTACTCCTTATGTTTGTTTGTACTTGCACTCAGTTATAAAGTGCCATGGGGGGTTATGATGTTTTGCCTTTTGTGCTCATCCACCTTTGTCAAGTGAGTGTACCTTCCATGACATTAGCCCATGTTGTGTGTCTATGACACTTCCCTTTATCTTGTGCTTGTACTTCTATTACATTGTTGGTGTTCCTGATTCTTCTTCTTGCAGATGTTTCTGGCATTGCATTTCAGTGTTCCTGTCACCCCTCTCCTTGTTCAGCATTATGGGGGGGGTTAACCTATTGGTTCTATTGCTTCCTTGGTTCGGATGAGTGATCTATGTATTTAGTTATTGTTCCTATATACTAGGCGGATGCAGTGGTGAGGCACCTATGCATTTCGGTGAGATGGTTCATCTACTATATAGACTCTCATTCATTCCTACTTTTGGAGGCCACCTCTTCGATTGATTAGCTCTTCAGATTTTGTCTTCTCTACCTGGTCATGCACTATTTTAGTGGGGGTTCCAGCAATTTCTTCTGACAGTGTTTGCAGCTTCATGCTTCGGAGATGCTTCATTCTCTTTCTTGTTCCTTTCTTTGGGACATTCCCTAGATTGGAGGCTTTGTTTCCTTCATCTAGTTTATTTCTTGTACTTGGGTACCTAATCAGGCCTTGTTGCCGAGACCCATAGCTCTTTCATGCATTTTTGTTTTCATGCATCTTTTAGTCCTTAGTTGTTTAGCTTCTCCCTAAGTTACACTTAAGGGGGGGTGTTAGAGTAGTCATATTATAGATAATAATTAATTTATTTAATTATTAGTCTATTATTCTCTACACTTAAGTTAGACTTAGGCATCTTATTATTCTTTAGGGTTTCGGTATCCTTTTATAAGGATTCCCTCTTTGTATTTTTCAGCAACTCAATGCATTATTCATAATAGATTGTTTTTTGATTGTGCATATGATGTCTCTGGCCTTTTGGCCTCCATAGATTTTTCTTGCCTTCTGTGCTTTGCTTCTTCCATGTGACAGGGTTTATGCATGCAGGTGTTCTTGGGAGATTAGTTTTTCACCTAATCTAACACCAACCTCTTCATCTTCTTGTATTTTCATATTTAGAAAAATAAAAATCTTATATAAATGATCAGAGGAAACTATATTTGTTGTAACAGTGAATAAGAGAAACTTCCCTACTCTGCACCTATGTAAGTCATTGTATTATGTCTATTTTCTATTGTCTATATTTCCAATCTTGTTGTTTTTGTGTAATTATAAACATTCCTCATCATCAAGAATAATAAAAAAATATTGATTCTCTCTCTTTCTCTGAGCAGGGACAGAGAGGGAAATTTCATAACAAAGCACAAAGAATATTTAAATTAGATTTAAGGGAAGAATTTAAGGAATGAAATTAGACTTTACAGGAAGATCTAAGGATCATATAGAAGTAGTTTTTAAGGTGGAATATTGTTGAGCTATAAGCAGAGATTTATGAAGATCATAAGGTTTTTTTAAAAGAAGAAATTACTGAGTAGATTTTTGCAGGAGAATTATAAATGATTCAAGAGTAAGATCAAGAACTTGTCACTTTATTTTCCAACCTAATGACTAATAAGAATGATTACGTAGAGCCAAAAGAAGCTAACCAAATGTATGCAGAATATAAAAGAGCCTTCTTTGAGTCTCATAAAGATGATTTCTGGTTAAAAGATCTTTACATTAAATCTGCAATACAAAGGGAACTTCCAAATCTAGATGAATTATTGGGTCAGATTGTCATTGTAAAGGATAGAATGGAAAGTGTGGTAAAGGAGGATTTGGAAGCCCACATCAAGAACTTAGATCCCCATTTCATCTCTGGAATATGTTATGCCATTTTTTAAGGGATTGGAAGATCTTCTCAAATGTCTCAACGAAAGCGATGGGAAGATTGTGTGGCCTTGCATTCTGGAGGCTAGGGATGAGACTTATTTTGAGAATTATATGAGTGACCCAATAGAACCTTATAATGTCACATAGAAACAATAGGAGTACAATGATCTTTGTGCAATTCGGGATGATTAAGATTAGAATCTTATACTAATTAAAATTAGATTCTTTCATTTGGTTTAATCTATAATTTTATCTATATTTATATTTATTTATTATTATTCTTAGGTTTATTCTTATTATTCTTATTATGATAAATGGTTTATCAGGTTCTTTATAGTTAATAGTGTCACTGACAATGCAGGTTATTTAGGAACTTTCTTATACTATTTCTGCTACATCATATGTCATCTTCCTCAGCCATTTACTAACATCAGCACTGCAATATCAGTTACAAAATAAATACATTATTTTTTAGCTAATATTAAATCTCCACAATGTTTTGTATCTGGTGCTACCATATATCTTACAGATTATAATCATACAAACTCGAAGCTAAAAAAGGAAGTTGAAGAAAAAAATGCCTAAATTAAATTCAAACGCTTCAATATATGAAACATAAATTTAGTGTCTAACAGCCCACTCTTTGATTTTACCGCATGCTCATCTTCTGATTACCACCATTAGATCGTAGTGTAAGCATTTCTCTCAATTTGGATTTAAGATTGTGTCTTTATCATTGGTTTAGAAATATCATTTCTTTCAGCTGCGGTCGGCAAAATTCCTTTCACCAAGTATGCGAGAGTGCACTGGACGTGTTTGAGGATGAAAGGCTATAGTTAAACAATTCAATGTAATTAAATCTCAACATTTTAATAAATAAAAGCACACTCACTTGTTACTTTCAATTTTGAAAGTAAAGGATTTCTGAAATGGAATGCCTGAAATACTTTGATATAATTATATATGCAGATATATGCAAAGGCTTAGATAGTTAAGAAGGCAAAATTACGCAACAAAATTGACCAAATGGTTAAATAGGGTGGTATCAAAAAGCACAAATTGACTATGAGCTACGCAAGTCACCAATAGAGGTCATTGAAAAAGGTTGTGGATTTAGTATTTACAATTGCCAAATGCATTAATTCAAGTTTATAAAACTTTTTCAACAAATATTTTGATCAAAACTTTTAGTTTTAGGTAGAAGTGTGATAGACAAACCATATTTTTGCTACATTCCTAATCAATTTTAATTTCTATTTTTCATTTTAAATAAAGTTCTTTATTTTTGTTTGAAGTGATTCTTATCACATGTAGAAGAAAAAAGAGAGAATTTAATTTAAAAGAGATGTGAATCTTGCAAGAAGTTAGTAGGCGGAGCATTTATTGGAGATTTTCCAGCAAGCCAATGTTGATTTTATGTTTGTCATTGATGACAACATATGGTAAGTAGCATGCGTGGAAGACTTATAAAGTAAGGTTTGAGTATATGTAGCATGGACACGTTATGAGCATGATATCATGGACACAGAGGTAAATTATTAGTACAAACAGTTATGTAGCAGTTTGTGTCAGCAGTGTTCCTCACAAAGTTACAAGAAGTGTTCTATGAATGATTGTCCATATAGTTATAATGGAGCCTTGTGCATTTGGATATATGATGGAGAAATGTTAGTGTTGTTACATTCATGGATGCAGAGTATGATGTGCAGTAGAAGTGAAGTTATGCAATCGCTATTCACCAATTGCAGTTTCTTGTGTTCATCTAGAAGAGCCGATAGGGATTAGTGATTGGAGAAGAGTTAAGAATGTTTGGTTAAGAGTGCATGATGTAATTCAACTTGAGGAGGAAGTATCAGTTAATTCAGTAGAGCCAATAGTGTGTAGCATGCATCTATAGTTATTGATTTAGACAAGTCCCAATTTCTGTTACGTGCCTCGTAGAGCCAACTGTGAGTGTTATTATTTCTCTAATATGATCTCAAGTTGGTTCTAATAGGCTGAATTGAATATATGATTTAGAGGAAAGATACATATAGCCAGTCATTTATGATCACTAGTGGTATGGCATGGAGATGAAAGATTAGAGGAGAGCACATAGTGAAAAGTATTGTGTCATCAAGAAGAGGTCTATGTGATAGAGAAGATAGAGTGTGCTATTCATTAGAACAGATCAAGACAATAGGTCTACCTCATAGTTCACCAAGATCCAGATATAGTGTGTATCTGTTATTCAAAAGGTTGCAGCCTTCACCCCTTTGAGTAGTGAGCTCTTGGATAGTGCGTACTCGCCCCTAAAAGGGTCAATCATAAAAGAATCCTAATAGGGTCTGACCTTTGACCAAGTCACTGTACTTATTGCATTGTAAAGATCAACTCCTAATAAGATTTTAAGATCTTCTAACAAGGATCATTATACACTAGTGTAGTTTATTAGTGGGTGTTAATTCCCACCGGGGTTTTTACCTATTTGGGTTTCCCCATAACCAAAATATTGGTGTTGTGTTCCAGTGTTCTTTCATTTTATTTATGCTTAAATTTTAAGTATACTTAATTGGATAAAGAATTGAAACTTGTAGATAACTGATTCACCCTCCCCCCTCTCAGTTATCTCTTAGGACTATTGCTAATAATTGGTAACAAAGCCAAGTTCCTCAAAGAAAATTTTTAATATCTTGAGGTTGATCAGATTGCATTCTTTAGAAAATACAGTCATAAGTTTGATGGAGAGAACTATATTGATTGGAAGAACAAAACCGTGACACATTTGCAGTGCATTACTTTTGAAGTTTTTGAAGTGGCTATCAAAGAAGTTAAGATCCCATCTCTGGTAGATCTCGCAAAGGAAGATGCTACTAGCAAGAAAAATGAGATATTCCATTAGAATGCAATAGCCAAAGAAGCTCTTATCAGTGCCTTATCTGATAGCGATTTTTTAGAGATAAAGAAAGTAGAGACAACTTCCAAGATATGGAAGCACCTAGAAGACATGTTTGAAGGAGATACAAAAGAAAAGAATGTGCACATAAAAAATATTGAAGAAAAGATACAATGCATTAGAGATGATACTTGAAGAAGACATCAGAGCTTACAACCAAAGGATTAATGAAGCAGTTGTTGGAATCGGGAACAATGATGGAGAGATCTTAGAGGAAGAGAAATTATGGATAAGTTGATGAATACTCTTACAACAGAATATGAAAACAAGATCAACATCCTTGAGACCATGCAGCTCACAAAAAATTTCAAGAGAGAGACTTTGATCAGAAAAATTTTAGCATTTGAGATTTCAAGGTTGAAGACAAAACCTAAAAGTGAGACAGCTTTCAAAGCATCAATCCATCATAAGAAATCTTTAAACACTTCAGATAATTTTGATGATGAAGATGAAGATAAAGAGATAGATGATATTATTGTTATGATTGCTAAGAAAGAAAGAAAAGGAAAAGGAAAGTATGAAGGTCAGTTACCATTCAAATGTTTCTCATGTAATAAGATTGGTCACTTTGCATCTAAGTGTCCTACAAGAGTTAAGAAATTTAGAACTGACTACAAGTCTAAGTATAAAGAAGAATATTACTATGCTAGTGATGGAGTTTCTGATGATGATTCAGTTGTTCAGATGAAATTGGATTCATTTCTATTATGGAAAAGATGTATGAGGAGATGGATCATGAAGATGAGAAAAAGGAACAAAAGCTAGCATTAATTTTACAAGAAGACATAAGGACAGACTGGATTATAGATAGCACTAGTAAATTTGACTTCAAATTTCGATGAAAATTGGTCAAAATTTTGATAGTAATTGGTCGAATTTACGACCAAAACTATCATCGTTCTTTTTTCCTCAAATTTTTGATGCATCTACTATTTGTCAAAATTTTGACCTATGTTTTGGTCAAAATTTTGATGATATCCCAAGCTCAAAAATCACCGTCATTTTTTCTAATAGTCAAAATTTTGACCACTGATTGCCACAATGATTGGTCAAAATTACGACCAATGGACCAAACCATAGACAACGAATCCATACTTTCCACCAATCAAATGGTCAAAATTTCAACCATTGGATTGGTGGAAAGTATGGATTCATCGTCAATTTTTTGGTCCATTGGTCGAACTTTTGACCAATCGTTGGTCAAAATTGGTTCTAGCATTGGTCAAAATTTTGACCAATGCAAATTTTTTTTATAAAAAAAAAATGTTATAGACCGAGTTCTTTTCATTGACCTGTGATTCATGAGTAGTGGTTTACATGAACCCATCTCTCATGAGAATGAATGGAACACTTAGCACTCATTGGCTCTAGGTGATGCTTACAAAGGTGAAGCACCGGGACTTCCCGGGAGGTCATCCATCCCAGTACCACTCCAACTCGAGCACGCTTAACTATAGAGTTTCCTCCATGGTTAAACCCACTCTGCTTGCATCCTCATTTACAAAACCTTCACCAAGTGTTGTGCCTTATGAACCATTCATTAGAAAGCCCCTTAAGCTCGTCAATTAATAAGTAGGAGATATTTTCCACAGCAAGTCAAATTATGATATTTCTATCAAGATTCAACTGTGTAGTTTTTTGAGTCAAACTCATTGACCCATGATTCATGAGTAGTGGTTCACATGAACCCATCTCTCATGAGAATGAATGGAACACTTAGCACTCATTGGCTCTAGGTGATGCTCACAAAGGTGAAGCACCAGGACTTCTCGACAGGTCACCCATCTCAATACTACTCCAACTCGAGCGCACTTAACTACAAAGTTTCCTCCATGGTTAAACCCACTCTGGATGCAAGCAGAGTGCATTTAATGAGGATGCAAGTAGAGTGGGTTTAACCATGGAGGAAACTTCATAGTTAAGTGCGCTCGAGTTGGAGTAGTACTGGGATGGGTGACCTCTCAGGAAGTCCCAGTGCTTCACCTCTGTGAGCATCACCTAGAGCCAATGAGTGCTAAGTGTTCCATTCATTCTCATGAGAGATGGGTTCATGTGAACCACTACTCATGAATCATGGGTCAATGAGTTTGACTCAAAAAACTACACAGTTGAATCTTGATAGCAATATCACAATTTGACTTGCTGTGGAAAATATCTCCTACTTATTAATTGACGAGCTTAAGGGGCTTTCTAATGAATGGTTCATAAGGCACAACACTTGGTGAAGGTTTTGCAAATGAAGATGCAAGCAGAGTGGGTTTAACCATGGAGGAAACTCTGTAGTTAAGCGTGCTTGAGCTGGAGTGGTACTGGGATGGATGACCTCCCAGGAAGTCCCAGTGCTTCACCTCTGTAAGCATCACCTAGAGCCAATGAGTGGTAAGCGTTCCATTCATTCTCATGAGAGATGGGTTCATGTAAACCACTACTCATGAATCATAGGTCAATGAGTTTGACTCAAAAAACTACACTGTTTAATCCTGATAGCAATATCACAATTTGGCTTGCTATGGAAAATATCTCTTACTTATCACATGAATCTTGTATTATTTCTTAACACCAAACCCCATCTACAGATTTCCAATTTAGGGTTCTTGGAGAAACAACATTAGGGTCTGTAAGCACACAAATATTAATGATAAAAATCATCTGTTAAAGAAAAAACCATGTTTTAAATGACTGGCAATGGTGCCCTAACCTTGTGCAAAATATCTAGATTTGAAGACTCTAGTGGTGACTCGGGAAGTATAAACCAAATATGTTGCAGGGACAAAATGCCCTGAATAGGTTAAAAATGAGGCTTCCATGGATAGGCCAATAATAGACTCATCCCAACCAAGAAGAAAGACTTTTTAAAGCATATTTGATGCAAGGGCATCTAGAAGAGCATCTGAACAAAGGAGGACTCTAGTAACTAAGAAGGAGAAGATGGTATTAAGACAAGTTGATTGGCAAGTTTTGAAGCCTATAATGGCTTATGATAGTGTTGGATTCAATAAACTATGTAAAAGTCATGATAGAGGTCTAAGGACCAATACAATGTAATAAGTGATCAAAGCAATGTAATAGGTGAAAGAGTCCAATAGGATTAGATTTGAGTAGTTTTCATGTTTAGAAGCATTCAATAAATACATTGGACCATGTGTAGGTCAATGGAGTAAGTTGGGAAGTCAGAATAGTCATAAAATGCATAAAATAAAGTTTATTAATTTAAATTTGAATGTAAACGGTCATATTACCTTTTTGGAGGGAAATTAGTCTTAACAAGTTTTAGGATTAATTAAACCTCCCAACTGTCTAAATTTGGTTGAGGCAGGTAGATAGGGGTCATCAAATGTCTAAAGGATCCATTGTATGGAGGGGGACAGGGAGAAAAAAAGCATGTTGTACGGACTGTTGTGAAAGCAAGGAATAAAATTTCATTTTGGTGTTGTTCCATTCAATGTATTGAACTTCTTTTTGTTTGGGACTATCAAATACATGAATTAGAAGGGTATTTAAACAAATTTCACTCATTATTGAATGAATAACACTTTGTTTTGAAGCAGCATATACGACTATTGGTTCATTTCAGGCTGTTTTCTTGAGTTTTTCCTGTGACAGACAAAAGTTTTCTTTGAATAGATGAACCTCCCATGAATTCAAGGGCCCAAACTTCATGGGAGGCATGTTACTAACATGTACAATATAAATCTAACAAGTTTTGATATAGCACTAGTGCGAAGGCAAAAAGTTTGGAGAAAATAATGGAAATGTCCCATGGTGGATTGGTGGGAATAGTATGACAACAGCATATTGAATTGTACAAGAAGGTTATCTAATGATTTGAGATGTCCTAGGGCATCAAAGAGAAGGTTTATGAACCATTATTTGGTCTCCAAGGTTAGTGGAGATAGGTGTTTGGTGAAACCCTATGCAACGAGGGTTTGAAGGCATTGAATGAGTGTTTTGGGCGTTCCTTGTGGAATAGGACTAAAATCTCTTGGATTTAGTCATATTTTTCCATATTATAACTATGATGAAATTCTGGAGTGATGAGGATAAGAGAATGATATAGTTGCTTTGTTATTTGCTTGATTTTGATGCCATTAGGAGGGTACCTTGTGAAGGAAGTTAAGACTGGTCTAAAGGAGTCACCATTGAAGTTTACATATGTTAAATAACCCTGAAAAGGGTGTCTAAAACTATAATTTTTTTCTCAAGTTGTTTGGAAAAAGTCAGAGAAAAAGGGAGAAAACTGGTCCAGCGGGGCTAATTGGGGCTCATAGGGCTAGAAGGCAGATTTGAAGGTTGTGGTCAATAGGTGTTGTAAAGGCTATAAAAAATGATTGATTCTTGTTGAAACCACCTTGTTTACATCATTTTGGTCCATCTTAGGTGTTTGGAGGCATAGTTGATTCAATTGTGGGTATGTAGCCTTTGGTGAGCCTGAAGGGCTAGTGGGGTTCCCGAGTCATAAAAATTTGACAATCATGGGTTCTTTTAACTGTTGTAAAAAATTTCATATAGGACTCACACAGTCCTCAGTCATCAAACTCAAGTTGAATGGTTCTGATTTCCATAGGTGCTAATTCCACAATAAATTGTTCATTCATTATTTTGTTTCTCTTAGATGGCTCATGCATATCATTCTCTTCACCTTCAATTCGCCAGTCCAATGATGTCATTTCTGACTTTTCCTAAACCATAGAAAGATTGAGCTCGATAACTTCTTTAATCTAAAAAATCATGCAAAACAAATATTTCAAAAATTAGAGCAAATATACCATTTAATCTTTGACTCTACCATCTAAACTCATTAAAGGGACCACAGCTTCCTACTGTTCTTCATATTCCGACTCAAAGAAAATGTGAACATGTACATGCAATTTTTTTAATCCCCTGATGTATATATAAATGATTCAATACATAGGTTCAATCACCCATGAGAAGGGAATGAGCGATGGGAGAGTAAAGATCATGCAAGGACCTAAAAGGCAAATATTAAATTAAATAAAGCCATAATGATATGTTCAATTGTATTTTTTTATAATAACTGCCCATTAAAGATTTCTCTGGAAGAAAAATACCAGCAATAAAGGGTAATCGTATGTTATGCATGGCTTGTTGTCTACAACATTTTAAATAGTTATGATTATATTTTCAAGACCTTATTCCATCCTTCAAGGAAAGTGTGTTTATTTTCTCAATGGTTATCATAGGAAATGAAAAGTAAAAATTGACCAAAATAGCACAGCGATGAAGATTGGAGATAATATGGTTATATCAAACACACGATAACATATTTAATCAAACACATGATATTGGGATGGTATAACCTAGAAACGTTAAATTGGGATGGTTTTTGTACATGCAAAATCATAGCAGTAAATTGTTTAATGTAGTGAGCTCGTGTGAAAAAGCATAAAGGAATTTGTATGGACAAGCTGGGTCAAACTATTTAAGAGATACAATAACACAATGAAACTAGGTCAAATAATATTACATCCATCTTGCTGACGTGACATGTTCCAATAGACAAAGTAGGGTGCAAGTCCCCTCAGTTCACATGCCTCAATAATATAAGTTTACATATTTGAACTTCAAATTTTTTAAAAGGCATTAATTAATAACATCAAAAAGAAAATAACAAAATAATATTGAGAAATCAACTGCAAGTACCCAAAGTGTTCACTTGGTGTTTCATATATCTATTTCAAGAACATTTATTTCTGGTTTGCCACCAAGATGTATATGACTGACTTCAATATTCCTCTTCAGAAATCACCAATAAATGTCAACAGCCATCAAGGACTGAACTTTAGAAGAATATATACTCAACAATTAAGGTTTTGCTAAATAGGACAAATAGAAAGCCTTTATTTATCATTCTCATTTATTGCATTTGTTAAGCCTACCAAAATTGTTGGAGATCAACTCACGATTCCATGATCAATACTAGTCATATCTTCATTGAACTAAGTTCTCCAGTGTTTGTAATTTGTATTGACTTGAAAAAATATTAATAATTTGAAAAGACATCCTTCTCAAAAAGTTTCCAATTATTGTCCTCAGGCTTTCTAGTTGTTTTATAATATCTAAAGACCATTTTAAATTTCAACATTAAAAGGTTAATCTTTTTTGACCCAGCAAAGCTTTTGTATAATCCATGTACCATATGGCGATGATAAAAAAAACATATCTTTCAATATTAGATAACAAAAAAAAAGTTCCCTTATCACTTTTGAACTGAAAATACTGATTCTGAGGAGGTAGAAAGAACCAAAGGAAACTAATTTTGACTGATTTCCTGTGATGCCCCTATAAGAAGTGTACTTACAAGGCAAAATAAAAAATATACAATAGAATTCAGTTTTGGAAATTACATCAGTGACCAATTTAATGATTACATATAATACTATCCTTTAAAGTTGAAAAACAAACTTCTATTGTTATACCTATAACTAAGGCTTCTATAGGCTTCTATTGTTATGCATATTGAATTCATTAAAATGACAACAATGTCTTATAATTATGAATTTATAAAATGCTTTTAACTTGATCCTATCATGCTAGCATACAAATGTGTTTGTTAAATTTTCTTGTGACTGCTTACCTTTGATTTATAACAATTGAAAAACAACTTAATGAAGAACTAAATCACCAACATAATATGTTGCGGAATCTTAAGAATGTAGAAATAAAATCAAACCAAATGGCAGATCAAATTTTCAAATATCTAAGTGTTCAACAATGAAATAGAGATAGATGGTTCTTGTTTGGCAGACTGTACTACAAAACATTTTTTGCTTCACCAAGTGAACAATTGTTTGCAAATTTGTCAAATGTTTTTTCTAGTATCAAGTTATATGGGCTTCTCTGTGCCTGAACATAATAGTTAAAAGATGAGAGTATACAAATCAATAAAGAAGGTAATGTCAAAGAGGACTGAAAGAGTGATAATCTATAATAACCACTTTAATGAGTTTTTAGTAGACACATGTTGCCAAAGTAGATTTATCCTTAAATATGAAAAATTGCATTTATGACATGCATAAATATGATTTTTTGGTTGTACGAAGGCAGCGCATTGGAATAAATGTTTGAGGCAATCTTTATACAACTAAGGACAAACACATGTCATCAATCTTACAAAGGAGTAATTGGATATCCACATGAAAAAATAGGGCATCAGAAGCTAGTAAGGTCCATTTGTAAAAGAGTATACCTTTCGTCCTGGAAATAGTTTTTGAAGATCAACTCTTACGGGGGTTGAAACCTTGTCATCTTCTCCAATCTGCACAAGAATACAAGACAACAGACATTTTGCCAAATGTTTTTATAATTTTACAATTTTAGACCATAGTTTTGTACAAACAAAATGGTTCAGTTTATATAAAGTTCAAATTTACCTCATAAAGATGTGCTAAACACAATAAAGTAAGCTTATCCTCCAGTTCATGTTCTCCAAATTGCATGTTCAATGTAAAATAAAAACTAAAAGAGGAAAAAATAAATATAAATGACTCTCCCAAACAATCTACTTGAAATAAACCTTAAAATATTCATCATCCTCTCGAAAAGAATGCGAAATTTACCTGAAGTGTAATTATTGAAATATTTGTTGGTAGCTCATAACCTGGGGGAAATGTTGAATACCGAGGGGTATTTATCAGATTTGTTTCTTTTTCCTGCATCATAGAATTTTCCTTATTTCATTCTAAACTCATGCAAGAAAGTGATTTTCATAGATTTCACACTTTGCCTTTTTTCATGTAGTAGACAGAATAAAGACAAAACATTTCATTTTAGTCATACCTACAGCCATAAGTGATTGTGTGATTTTTGTGTTTATGAATCATCAAAACTTGTCCTAAAAAATGTCCCACATAGAGAAACAAAATACCATGGGTCATAAATATATCATTTTTCCTTTATCTAGAATATTTTGATTGGAAACCCTTGCAAATTATAAGTTCATACCTTGCATTTTAGTGGCATTCTTATATTGAGAGTTTATAACCTTTCTTAGTCATTTTCATAGTGAATAGTCCTCATCTTAGATTCAAAAAATCTAAAAATCTAAAAACATAGCTTGCACATCCTAGGGTCAAGAATTACACTTTCTAGAGTCATTTTCCAAATTAGAGGGTACATCTTTTGAGGACATTCCTATAGTGGCTTTGCACATTATCTTGACTTCCTTTAAATATAGTTATCTTCTTTTCATGTCCACCTTTTCTTGGATGCTTGTCATTCTTGTCTAATTTTTTCTTATCCATAAACACCTTGTCATAATTATAATTTTGTTTTCCTCAAAATTGAATTCAAGATAGTTCCCAACATCATTTAGGTATTTCCTTAGAAGGTTTACATTTATCTATCTTAGGGTATACTACATGCACCTTAGACAACATTCATTCATAGTTTTCATTAGCATTCCAAAATCATCAAAAATTAAAAAAAAATTCCTAGTGCTTCATGATGTAGAGTGGTTAGCAGAAGTGGTGGTTTCACACAAAACTTGTTCAATTCTACAAGGATCCCACAAGCCTTTAAGGTACTCCAAAGGTCAAATACCCACAAAACACTCAATCTTGCCTCCAAATGCCTAGGGTGGACAGAAATGGTATAAACTAGATGTTTTAGACAAGAATCAATTAGTTTCAACCTTTTATGCAACTCCAATCATCAAATCCCCAAAATTGACTATTAGGTCTAGTTGACAGGCTAGTAGCCCTCCAACAGCACTAAAACCCAAATAACTCAATTTTTTTCCAAAACACTTGATAAGGTAATTATATTTATGAATACCCTTTTTATTTTACTAAAACATATCCAAAAATTAAATATTGTTACTATGGAAAATATTACCAGAAAACATGATTGAGATTGTTTTTAGAGGGCTAATTAGGTGGGTTTACAAAGAAACCATGCTTTGAATGCATCCAAACTCCATGAAATTCATAGGACCATCATTATTTATGCCCAATTAAAGAAATCACTGATCAATTTTAGACTATGAAGTGTTTTGGTACAAAAACCCCAATTACATGCATTAAAACCCTCATTTCCTAGGGCATCATTGAACTAGGTCAATCTGGCACTTCCAAGACCCAAAATTCAGGTTTCACCATGTATTCAACATGTGTTAAAATATTCTCCAACAAAAAATACACCTCCTTAAGCTAGATGTATGGCTGTGTGACTGTTAGCATCATTTGGGTACCCAAATCAATCCCTACACCACTCAAATTTGCATAAGCTTCACCCTATCCTGCAAATCTTCACTTTCCTTGCATTTTCATGGTTAGTTAAACATGTTAGAACCATCAGGGTCCATCCCATGGTCAGATATACATTCATAGGATGGAACCCTCACTTATTCATTTGAAAAAAATAATGCAAAACTGTATGTTTGGCGTGACAACAGTAATAAGTTTTGAAATGTGTTATTAAATTCACAAAATTCAACTCAAAACAACTTAAGTATGCCTTACCAACATTTATGGAAGATTTCTACATCAAAGAGGGCTACAAATTAGCAAGAAAACTTCAAAATCTCATTGATTCATTGCCTGTCCGTACAGTTTTTTTGTTTACTTCGTACAAAACCATGCCTCCTCCTTGTCTAAGGCTATGACATCTTAAATAGACCTCTAACTGACTGCCCAACCAACCAAGGTAGTTGGAATGTTTATTTAAACAAGACAAATACTAAATCTTAAGTTTCCCTCCAGAACTACTTAGTGACCATTTGAGTTTGAATTCAAATTATAAGATATGCTTTTTATGCTTTCTCTAATATCTAGACCTATGCTAATGACTCATAATTGGTCCAATGACCTTATTGAATATCTTAAAACATGAAACTACATCCTACTACCCTTTCATGGCTCATATGCCATTTGTTACATCATTTTGCCCATAGGCTTTATCAGGACCATTGACCATTAAAGTACTTTGGCCATGAAAATATGCCATGATTGGCTTTAGAATATTCCAATTGACATGGCTAGATGCCTTGTCCTTCTTGTCTTCACCTAGTACCATGGAATTCCTTGGTTGCATGATGGATGCCCTACATCACTTCACCTTTGTGAGCATCACCTAGATGAAATGAGCACTAAGTGTTCCATTCATTCTCATGAGAGATGGATTCATGTGAATCACTACTCATGAAATATTTGTCAATAAGCTAACCATAAAGCTACATGGTTGAATGCTGATTGCAATATCACAATTTGACAACTTGTGGAAAATATCTCTTAATTATCAATTGATGAGCTTAAGAGGCTTTTTAATGAATGGTTCACAAGGCACAAAACTTGCTGAATGTTTTGCAAATGGGGTTGCAAGCAAAGTGGGCTTAACATTGGAGGAACCTTCATAGTAAAGAGCACTTGAACTAGAATAATATTGGGATGAGTGACCTACTGGGAAGTAGTGTTTCACCTCTATGAGAATCATCTAGATGCAATAAGTACTAAGTGTTCCATTCATTCTAATAAAAGAAATGTTATTATGAACTACTATTCATGAAACATTTGTCAGTAAACTAATTATAAAACTACATAGTTAAATTCTGATAATAATATCATAATTTAACTTACTGTTAAAAAATATTTCCTACTTATCAAATTATATAACTATTCTCATGATCCAACCCAACCTGTAAAAATGGTGGAAATTACCTCATTCATTGTGACAAGAACTATTGCATCTCTATCCCCCTCGACATGCCAAATTATCCTTAAAACCATTGATATAATGAAATACAATGACCCAAAAAATATCGCATACCTTGTGAATTTATGAATATCTTTTCATACCTTATTCAAAGCTTCATTGATATTTTGGATTGCCCCAGGCCCAAACCTGCACAAGTGAAACCAAATGAGCAAGATAAATTTGATAGAATTATAAAATTCAAAATGCAAGTGAGGCAGCTTACACATGCTTGTCACGCCCTCCAAATGTCAAAAGATAAATACCACCCTCTTGACACTTCAATTCATAGAAGTTCTCTTCTTCTTCTTCATATCTCTTTGACATCCTAAACAAAAATACTTCTGAAAAGACTGGCAAATTCTCAAAGAAATTGGGCCATTAATTTACAAACTAGCTGGCTTATTCATATATAGAATGAAGTACATACTAAAAATTACAATCTATAGGCAACAAGCTATGTAAAGCTTAAAAAGTGGGCTTTTAATTTGTGAAGTATGTTAGAGTTGATTCTAATTGGATCTCCATGTAAATCGGAACTGTCAACTTTTGTTGTGATTAAAAAGGGGAAAGTGATGGAATATGGATGAAGTGACTGAGATGGGGGGGGTGAATTAGTCAACCATAAATCATTTCATAATTAATTCTTTCCAGATCCCTTAGGATATCTTAACAATGTTATCTATTTTAGCACTCGATAAATAGATTGCAGTAATATTGAAGATGCCAAAAGTATTAGCAAAATTATCTTTAGATATTCATCAGCACATGTATATGATTGAGAAAGTAATTAAGAACACAAGAGACACAAGATTTAACGTGGAAACCCAATATGGGAAAAACCACCAATGTATCTAGATACTGATTTTCACTTTTCTGAAGTGATGCCCGGTTAGAAGCCAACCCGGTAAAAGGTTACAAAACACATTGTTAGGTGTGACCTTGTTAGAGGATTTAATCACCCTACTAGGAGTGGCCTGGTAAGAGGTCTTGAAAACAATTCAATGGAATTGTCACCTTGTTAGAGGATTTACAATATGGTTGTTAAACCAACTCGGTTAAGAGATTCAGAATTCATTGTTACAATGATAAGAAGGTAACAATGAAAAATGACCTGTATAATAATGCAATTGTCTTGCTGATTACAGATCTCTATTCTGCATAAGTCTGATCCTTTCTGATCGAATAAATCTCTGCTGCACCTCAAGGATATCTGAACATCCTTCACAAATTCGCATACACCTTTCCTTCTTTTCTTCTGTAAATCTTCTGCTATATTTCTTATTCATTTTTCACATTTGACCTTTTATTTATATGATTTTAGATTTGTCAAATCGACATTATTTAGTATAACAGCTGGCTGAATTAAGCAAACTCTATTTGCAAAAATCCTTCAAGGGCCGATAGTTCTCGGTGACCATAACTTTCTATAATCTTTCGGAGACCGAGGGAACTCGGTAAACACCGACAATCCTTTACCTTCGATAACCGACTGAACTCGGTAAACACTAACTTTTCTTCGATGACCGACTGAACTCGGTAAACACTAACTTTTCTTCGACAACCGACTGAACTCAGTAAACACTAAATTTCCTTTGGTAACCGAGTGAACTTGGTAGACACTGATTTTCTTTGATAACCGAGTGGACTCGGTAAGCACTAATATTCCTGTCTGGCAGACCGACTGAGCTCGGTAGTAACTGGTTGCTGCGGACTATGACATTGTGTGACATCAAAGACAATACATAATTGAGTAGCAATTTCCTTCAAACAATTGTTTCCAACAATCTCCCTCTTTGGCATTGATGGCAACACAATATGTCATATCATAAGAAATTTGAAAGAGTTAGCTCAGTTCAGATTCAAATCTCCCTCTGTCAGCAAACTTCCTGTATCCTGAAAATTCTTCCTTCTGATTATTGAAAATTTCTTGAAGTAATAGCAAAGACATAGCAAACACTCCCTCTTTGACAACACATGCCAAAGACAATTCACATATTACTGGTGAAAATTAATGTACCTCAAGTACTGATTCATATGCAATGATTCCTTGAATATGCTGCATCAACTAGTTGATTTTCAATCATGTTCTGGTTGATGCATCACTAAAACTATATTTAGTGAGCCTCAGATAGGGGAATGACCCCTAACTTACCTCTTAGATACACAAATGCATCCTTAGGTAATGGTTTGGTAAAAATGTCTACAATCTGTTCTTTTGTATGAATATATTTTGATCTGATTTCCTTGTCCTGCACCAATTCTCTGACAAAGTGATATTTAATAGCAATGTGCTTGGTTTTGGAATGCATCACTGGATTCTTAGAAATGTTTATTGCACTGGTATTGTCACAAAATATAACAACTGGTTCTTTGATTTCAACCTTCATACCTTTTAATAGCTGTTTAAACCAAACAATATTTGAATAGTTTACTGCAGCAGCAACATATTCTACTTCAGTTGTGGATTGAGATGTGCAATTTTGCTTTTTACTAGTCCAGGATACCAGTCTTTTTCCAAGAAAAAATGCTCCACCACTTATGCTTTTTCTGTCATCAATGTTTCCTACCCAATCAGCATCAGTAAACACTTTTAAGTCTAGATTGCCTCCAAATTTATACCACAAACCATATTCTTCAGTTCCTCTTAAGTATCTTAAGATTCTTTTGATTGCCATCATGTGATTTTCCTTAGGTTTTTCTGAGAATCTAGCTACTATACCGACTGCTAAGGCAATATCAGGTCTTGTATGTACTACATACTGCAATTTTCCAATCATAGATCGGTATAGGGTCTGATCAACTTCTTTTGAATCATCATTTTTGGTAAGTTTCAATCCAGTACACATGGGTGTACCAACTGGTTTTGAATCTTCCATACCAAACTTCTTAAGTATTTCCTTAATGTATTTAGATTGAGTAATGTATATACCATTCTTGCTTTGCTGAATTTAAAGACAAACAAAGAATTTTATTAAACCAAACATAGACATTTCAAATTCTTTGTTCATTTTCTCTGAAAATTCTTTGCACTAATCCTCATTCCCTGTAAATATAGTATCATCCACAAATATTTCTGCCAATACAATTTTGTCATCCTGTCCTTCTTTAATATACAGATTGCTGTTATCATTAGCTCTTTTGAAATTAATCTGAATCAAATAGTTATGGAGTCTTTCATACCATGCTCTAGGAGCTTGTTTTAAACCATACAATGCTTTGTGTAACCTGCAGACCATGTCCCTTTTATCTGGATCAACAAAACCTTCAGGTTGTTCAATGTAGACTTCTTCATCAAGAATTCCATTGAGAAATGCAGATTTTATATCCATCTGATATACCTTAAATCCTTTGTGTGCTGCATAAGCAAGTAGAGTTCTTACACCTTCTAATCTTGCAACAGGAGTGAAAGTTTCTCCATAATCTATACCTTCTTCTTGAGAATAACCTTTACATACCAGTCTAGCTTTGTTTCTAGATACTAGACCATCTTCATTCAGCTTATTCCTGAATACCCATTTTGTTCCAATTACATTCTTATCTTTAGGTCTAGGTACAAGAGTCCAAGTTTTGTTCTTTTGTATTTGTTATAATTCTTCATTCATTGCTTCAATCCAACTTTCATTTTCCAATGCATCTTTGATATTTCTAGGTTCAAAGTCAGTAAGCAAACATGTACCTTTTAGCTTGCTTCTTGTCATAGTACCATCTGATTTGTTTCCAATGATTTGATCCGGTGTATGATGTCTTCTGACATATTTGGCTAGTATAGGTTCCTTGCCTTTTGAATGATTCATGCTGTTGTCTTCTAGGATCTCTTCTTCAGGTTGCTCGGGCTTGGTAGATATTTGCTTGGTAACTTCAGGCTGAGACTCAGTCTGAATTTCTTCCTGTGACTCGGTAACTATGCTCGGCACAGTAGATATAGTTTCCTTACTGATAGTTGTGTCTGCCAATGTTTCAGGTTCAATGTAAATGAATCTTCTGTAGTTCTCAGGTTCCCTTTTGCTTTCTTCCTCAGTCTTTTCTGCAAACTCATCAAATTTTACGTGTATACTTTCTATGACTTTGTGAGTAGATAAGTTCAGACATTTGTATGCCTTGCTTTTGCTAGAATATCCTAGGAATATTCCTTCATCACTTTTCACATCAAATTTATTTCTTCTGGATTCTTTTAAGATATAACACTTGCTACCAAATATTTTCATGTAACTTACATTGGGTTTATAGCCATACCATAATTCATAAGGAGTTTTGAATGTGTCTTTCTTCAGTTGTACTCGGTTCAAGGTATGAACTGCAGTGCTGATAGCTTCCTTCCAGTACTTTATAGCGATGTTCTTTTCTATCATTAGAGTCCTTGCACAATCCATAATAGATCTGTTTCTTCTTTGTGCTATTCCATTCTGCTCAGGAGTTCTAGGAGCTGATACCTGTCTTTTGATTCCTCTTTCAATGCAAAAGTTGTTAAAATCATGGGAGATGAATTCACCACCTCTGTCTGATCTTAAGCATTTCAATCTTTTCCCTGTTTCCTTTTCCACTCTTGCTAAGTACCATTTGAACTTTTCAAATGCTTCTGATTTTTCTCTTAAATACATAACAGTCATCATTCTAGAATAATCATCAACGAAAAGAATAAAGAATTTATCTCCAGTATAGCTTTGTATTCCAATAGGTCCACATAAATCAGTATGCACAATTTCCAAAATTTCTTTAGACTGATAGTTCTTACTCTTGAAACTAGTTTTACTCATTTTGCCAATCTGACAATTCTTACATAGACCAGTGTCAGGTTTCTTCAAAGTAGGAATGCCTCTAACCTTCTTGAATTTGCTTATTTTTATCATGTTATCAAAATTCACATGACATAACCTTTTGTGCCATAGCCAACTTTCTTCTATTTGAGCAATAAAGCATGAATATTCACTGAGATCAAGATAAAATAAGTTACCTTTTGTTTGTTTGCCTGATCCAATGAGTTTTCCTTTTCCATCCAGCAGTCTTGCTTGACCATTCATGAATTCAACCTTGAAACCAGTATTGATTAGTTGTGCTACACTTAGAAGATTATGTTTTAGTCCTTCAACCCAATAAGCATTATCACATATGAGTTCTTTGGTTAATGAGATTCTTCCTTTTCCTTTTATACAACAAGGTTCGTTGTTTCCAAATCTTACATTACCACTATCATAGTCTTCTAGATATTCAAATATTGTCTTGTCACCAGTCATGTGGTGTGAACATCCGCTGTCTATTATCCATATATCATCTTTGCTTATATGAGAAATAAGTGCCATCTTATCTTCATCATCATCAGATTCATCTTTTATAGCAATAAAGACAATTTCTTCTTCACTATCATCAGAATCTTTAGCCATGAAACATGTTTTCTTACCTTTATCCTTGTATGATTTGAAATTCTTTTTGCCGTAGTACTTGTGACTTCTCTTCTCTTCCTTGACTTGCTTGTTTGGGCACCTAGCTGCAATATGTCCAATTTCTTCACATGAAAAATAGATTAAAGGAGTTTTACCTTTATATTTACCTTTCCCTCTAGAGTACTTTTTTGCAAGTAATGCTTCTACAATTTCAAGATCACTATCAGAACTTTCTTCTGATACTTCTTCACTTTCTGACTGAACTTCTTTAATTTTCTTGTTCTTCTTTAGTGAAACCTTGGCCTCAAATGCTGATTCAATATTTTTGGAACTAGGAACATAGTTGTCATAGTTGTCTAATTCAAAGGCTGTCAATCTTCCAACTAAAGCATCCAAAGTTATATTGTGGTTTGTTTCACATCTTCTTTCTTGAATAGCTGATAATCTTATTGCATAGATAGGGAGTAATGTTCTGAGTACCTTACTTATAACAGTTTCATCTGAGATTGTTCCTCCAGAAGCTCTAATTGCACTTACACTTGCTTTGATTCTTTCAACATATTTTGCAATGTTTTCATCTTCCTTCATATTCATCTTGTCAAACTGTCCTCTTAGGCTTTCTGCTTTGGCTCTTTTCACATTTGCATCACCACCATATATTTTCTTCAGTGCCATCCACATTTCATATGCAGTAGTGCAGTCTTTAATATCATCAAATTCTTCATAGCTGAGAGCAGATGCAATGTCTATCATCATGGTGTTGTGAGTCTTTTTATCTGCAATGTCTTCAACAGTTAATGTGCCATTAGGAATTGTGTATTCTTCATCAATGTATTTGCATCCTGAATCACCAATGGAAGCCAGATGAAGTCGCATGAGACCTTGCCATGCTGAAAAGTTATCTCTGTTGAGCTTTGGAATTTCCCTCTTGTAAGACATCCTGATCTTTAGCTTAGGTCTTTGAAACCCTTCCTGTAAGCACCAAAAGCTCTGATACCAATTGATGGAATATGGATGAAGTGACTGAGAGGGGGGGGGTGAATCAGTCAACCATAAATCATTTCATAATTAATTCTTTCCAGATCCCTTAGGATATCTTAACAATGTTATATGTTTTAGCACTCGGTAAATAGATTGCAGTAATATTGAAGATGCAGAAAGTATTAGCAAAATTATCTTTAGATATTCATCAGCACATGTATATGATTGAGAAAGTAATTAAGAACACAAGAGACACAAGATTTAACGTGGAAACCCAATATGGGAAAAACCACCAATGTATCTAGATACTGATTTTCACTTTTCTGAAGTGATGCCCGGTTAGAAGCCAACCTGATAAAAGGTTACAAAACACACTATTAGGTGTGACCTTGTTAGAGGATTTAATCACCCTGCTAGGAGTGGCCTGGTAAGAGGTCTTGAAAACAATTCAATGGAATTGTCACCTTGTTAGAGGATTTACAATATGGTTGTTAAACCAACTCAGTTAAGAGATTTAGAATTCACTGTTACAATGATAAGAAGGTAACAATGAAAAATGACCTGTATAATAATGCAACTGTCTTGCTGATTACAGATCTCTGTTCTGCATAAGTCTGATCCTTTCTGATCGAATAAATCTCTGCTGCACCTCAAGGATATCTGAACATCCTTCACAAATTCGCATACACCTTTCCTGCTTTTCTTCTGTAAATCTTTTGCTATATTTCTTATTCATTTTTCACATTTGACCTTTTATTTATATGATTTTAGATTTGTCAAATCGACATTATTTAGTATAACAGTCGGCTGAATTAAGCAAACTCTATTTGCAAAAATCCTTCAAGGGCCGACAGTGCTCGGTGACCATAACTTTCTATAATCTTTCAGAGACCGAGGGAACTCGGTAAACACCGACAATCCTTTACCTTCGATAACTGACTGAACTCGGTAAACACTAACTTTTCTTCGATGACCGATTGAACTCGGTAAACACTAACTTTTCTTCGACAACCGACTGAACTCGGTAAACACTAAATTTCCTTTGGTAACCGAGTGAACTTGGTAGACACTGATTTTCTTTGATAACTGAGTGGACTCAGTAAGCACTAATATTCTTGTCTGGCAGACCAACTGAGCTCAGTAGTAACTGGTTGCTGCGGACTATGACATTGTGTGACATCAAAGACAATACATAATTGAGTAGCAATTTCCTTCAGACAATTGTTTCCAATAGAAAGTACCTGTAATTGTTTGTGTTCTAATAATCACCTATGGGAGAGGTACTAAGGCCTATAAATATTATGCTTTTATCATGATCTAGATGCAAGTGTCAGTGAAAGGAGAAAGGAACAGTAGGTGACTGTTGAACAGGCAGTGAAGGGTGCATTTGGGAAGCACCACGTGGTGAATATGAACAAGTTGAGGGTGGAATTGGTAAATGAGTGTTGGAAACGAGTGAGAGAGTTTTTTTGGAGGTGTTTGAGCCATTAGAAAGGTTTTGTGAGTTGATTTAGGGTCTTCTCTAGGAAGCCCTAGGATAGAAACCCTTAAAGGGAGGGTTTGATGAAAAAGTATCTAGGAAAGCTTGGAGGGTCAAACTAATTGAGGAATTCTAATGTTTATTAGATGCGTTGAGATTGTATAAAGGTTGGAAGGTTGAGAGTAAGTGTAAATAGGAGTTGCTTTGGAAGAGGAGGGCTAATTAGGCCTAATTGTTGATAGGGACAGTCATAGAAGTGTCCAATAGTCACAAGTTGAAGGATTGGTATTAGCAAGGTTTGAAGAAATCCATAAAGGGTATCTGGAAAGGTGAAGAAGTCACCATGGTGTTTGAGGAATTTTAGAGAAAAGTGCAATTTACTGGCAGGACAGGGCTAATTGGACAGTCCTAGAAAAGGCAGTTTTGAAGATTGGGATAGAGTTAATGCTTGGTAGGGGTTGGAACTCCTTAGTTAGGCTATTTAAGGATTTTTTAAGCCTTAGAAGGATCAAGGGAATCCTTGAAGAAAAAAATCAAGAGGTGATTGCATGAAAGGTGAATTAGGAGTGTTCCCAAGGAGAGGGAAATTGGAACATGGACAAAGTGAATTGATAAGTTGTCTAAAATGAATCAAGGTAGTGAACCTATTGCAGAGGAGTTTTTGGTTGATATCCTAAAGTTAGGGACTTCTTATTGATCCTCGAGTTGAACTCTAGTTTCTTGAGTGGATTCCAAGACGTTGTTGAATCCTCGAGTTGAACAGGGTTCCTTAAGGGGATATTAGAAGGCTCTGCATCAAAAACTCTAAGCTTGTCTTTAAATTTTGAGCTTCACTTGGTTTCAAGAATAGTTTAATATTCTCTACTAAACAAGGCCAACCACGTGAAGGTGGAAGCTCATTTGGCCCCTCCCCCCGCCCCTAACATCACTCTAAATTCCCCATTAACATTTAATAACATTCATTCATTCATCCATTTTTGAAATATAACATTCATTAACACATAAAATTCATTAACACACAACATTCATAAATAATTCATGAACACATAATTCATTAACACACAACATTCACAAATAATTTATTAACACGTATTAACACACATCATTCATCAACATTACTAGTACAAAATTACATCCATTAAGATAATGTTCTTTCATTAGCAATAAATGTTAATTACAATCATTTCTTTTTGGGTTTCTTGCTATTTTTTTTTATCATATAATTTCTAAGAGGAAGATCAATGTCCTCATCATTCCCCTCCTCTATTGATTCTAATCCCAACGTGTGTCTCCTCCTCATCTGTTCAGGAATAGGAGGCCACTGTGCTGAAGGGGGATCTGCTGCAATAACTAATTCATGAGTTAAATTCACACTATTTTATATTATTGAATTACAAGTATTTATGTAAGTAAAAGAACTATAAATCAACAAATTAATTTAAAAGAATAAAACATAGATTTTCTTTACCTGAATGTGCCACATGATCTACATGGTGATCAGTCTGAACATCCTTCGGCACTCGTTCAGCATGACATGATTTTGTATCCTCTAAAATATACACAAAAATGTTACACCAAGTTCAATTTAAGATGTTAAATTGTATTAATAATTACATAATTAGTTTTAAATAGCAAATGAGCACCTCCTTGGATAGTATGATGCACATCAAGGGCTTCATGATGCGGTGTATGATCTGTGTCATGATTAAGAGGCTGCATTGCAATGTAATGGACATTATTATCAAATTGATTGTTGCTCAAGTATTCAATTTCTAATATATTTTTTGGCATATTTACCTGTGCACATGATGCAGGAGACTCTTTGGTTGGGCCAGTGGAAGCTTTCCACAGGTGTTTAGCCATGACTTGATAGCCTTCCTTGAAGGTAATTTTTTTGTGTTCTTCCATGGCCTCTACATTAAAATCAGAGCCCTACATTTTTTGATTAAACAAAATTATTTGCATTTTATAAATATTTTTTCTTTGCAATTCATTTATTGCTACTTACAATACGAGCTTTAATTTTTGAATATCCTCCAACGCCAAGTCTGTGTTGCCCAATCTTTTGTAGCCTAGCCTTTGTTGCCTTTGAAGTGTCCTACAACCTATGAAAAGTTTGAAAAAATGGTTATAAAAACATGTATATGGAATAAGAAATGAAACTTTGAAATGTTGAACACATTGCATTCAATGGTGAAAATGTCTAAAACATCATACCAAGATATTATATTGAAAAATGGTGCTTGCATTCAAAATTTAATTATCATCTCAAAAGTCCATGCCAAACACCTTATCACTAGTAGTTAATACTATTGCATACCTTCTCGCATTTGTTGGTGAAACTCCTTTTTGAGCATCCACTTTCTCCTTTGCATCTAAAATAAATTCATTCCAATCCCTCACTGAAATAAAGGGAGGACGCTTGTACTTTGGGTTCTGGACGAGACTCTTTCTATATGCGTCCCTCACGGTCTTAAGATGTTTGCAAGCTCTTTCTAAAATTTTCTTCTCATCAAAAATATTATTACCAAACTCATGCTGTAAATCTTTGATGAGTTGATCTTTTAAACTTTTTTCTTGCAAATTCCACCTTTTAAGGAAAAACACCAAATTGTTAGATATAGCCACTAAAAGAAAAGACTGGAATGAAAGGAAAAATACTGTACCAATTAATGATATGAAAAAAAAATAGTGGGATAAACTTAGTTCGCTTATGATGTTCCACCTTGTACGTATGGTGGGCCCGAATATATGCAATGTGAGGTCATAAAGCTTCTTATAAAATGTATCATTTCCTGCAAAAAATGTCATGGGATAATCAATCCAAAACTTGTTATGAATAGGTAAATGCATATTACAATATAAAAAATAATTATTTAAAGTACCTAGAATTTGAGGACATTTTATAGGCATTGATTCATTATTGTCAATCAATAATGATGTATGTGTAGATCCTGTGCTAGTAACACGGGTAGATCCAAGAAATGGTGGTGAATTATCACCAATACATGTAGATTGATCAGTATCTGGTGTACCAAGTGGTGCCACTGGGGTTCTCCTACTCCAAAAAAATAATCCACTATGTGATGCACCCAAGATTAAAGTACAAATTATGAAATCATAATTAGCACAAAACCAAATATAGTAAAACAATGATTTACCAGTTGCCATAGCCCTTGAAGGCATTGATGTTTGCATGGCCCTTGTGGCCGACATTGCACTCAGCAATCTTCTATGGACAACCTGGCTAGGAGGAGTCTCCTGCAATTGATGACCTAAACAATACATTGTTAGCAAAGACATTTTGAAATAATAAAAGTAAGAGTTAACTTGAGAAGTTTTTGAATGTTCCAAAAAAAATATTCCTTGTAACTTGTCAACTAAAGGATTATTTTACCTGAGGCAGTTGGAGGTCTACTAGCACCGGCCTCATCTGCACATTGTCCTTGACCAGGTACTAGAGATTCCATAAAATCCTGCAACAAGAACACATATTACATATATTTTACTTCACAACATAAAAGAGTATAAACTATTAACCTTTATTGAAATTTTTTTATAACTAAAGATTCATTACTGGTTACTTGATATCGACGTGCGAGTGCTTTCAATTCAGTTAGCCTCATGAGCATCTCCTCAGTTGGATTTGTTTCATACAAAATATTAATTATAGCTTTATTGATTTGTTTCATTTTTTTCTTCAACATGATTATAACATTAGGTGAATCTGTAAAAAGATCATCATCCTCAGGGGTAGCTATTGCCTCTACTGTCAAGGGTGCTTTTCCCTTATCCTGAACATTAAATTGTGAGAGGAATATCAGTAAAACTATCATAAAAACTCCAAAACCATAAATAAAATAACGTAATAATATAACATTTTTCAACTATCTAATTTGTACAATTTTTAATAAGGTTTACCTTTGCTGAAGAATAGGTGGGAGGAGCATCCTCGTGGCCTCTATCATGTGCGGGATCCATATCATCCTATGACAAAGATTAACTATAAAAACTTTAGCGAACTAAAAGCAATAGACTTAGCAAAAAAAAAATTATTAATAAAATGGTATATAGTACTTACCACCCTCATGATAGTAACTTTGTTTGTATCTATGCGATTTAAATGATAATCTATTAGCAGTTCTTCCCCTGCACTTATTGATTTTATTGCACATACAAAAACTCGATTCCCCTCACGTGGCTCAAATATGCAATTGGGTTGCTTATTAGTTGACGAAGGTCATGTACTATTTATAAAACCCACAATATTACCTGTTGCTTTTGGTCTCCCATCAATGTACATTGCAAATCTTTTACTTTGATCATTTTCTTTCCTTTGTATATAATTAGCTGATAGTGCATACCTACGCATACTTTTTTATATTGAACAATCCGCATCCAATCATTGTAATTGTAATACGGACCGACATACTTGAACAATTCAACAACTTTTTTGTAATATACCTTTATCCCATCCATGGAAAATAGGCCCAAACCATGTAATGAGGATGGAGCAATGTGATATATCCTCTCATTAACACAAAAATGAGTATTAATTGGAGGTAGCTCATTGGGTACCCATTCTTTCTCAATGTGTGTGTACTGAAAGGGCACCTTGATGTTGCCTTTGGTCTCATCATCATAAGAACATGACCCCCCATTAGCAAGGGAATATTCCATGCGTTTATCAAATTTTTTTCTAATCTTTTGACCTCTAGTTGATCTCCCTATTTTAGCTGTACTACATGTAGAACTTTCATCTAGCATTCCCTCATTTCCCTCATTCGATGTAGATAGATCTGACAAGTACCTATTTGGTGGGTACTACAATCCATCAAATGAGATATTGCCACGTCAATATATATAGAATAATCAAGTCGTGACCCATACTTACGGTTCTTCTTTGTCTATATATACATTATATGATTATATAATATGTCTATTTATAACATACGTGCTCAGTGATAAACAAGAAGAATATAAGAAAATTATGTCTATTTATTGACTTATACCTGCCGATCCATGTCACTGTGCATGATCCATGCCATAGGGGTCAAATTTCCTGCATATGTTAATCATTTATCTTAAGTTAGCTAAATATTACATGATATGTATGCTACAAATAACTTAGTTATAACATGAACAATATGCAACATCGTAAACATGAACAAATTTACCTTATGTATGGAATGCAAGATCGTCAATAGAAGGCGGGGGTGACAATGTCTGTAGTCAATTGCCTATTTGCAAAAGGGGTGATAATCAAACACAAATATACATGTATCAACAACAATTAATTGAGCATCGTAAATAAAAAATTGGTAATTATAAATCACATATGTTGTAATCATTAGAATTGAACACAATAAATATGTAATCATTACAATTTGAAGCAAAACATAAATATGTAATCATTAGAATTGAACACAATAAATATGTAACCATTTTAATTATGTCATCATCATCATCATCATCATCATCATCATCATCATCATCATCATCATCTCCATCATCGCCATCATCACCATCATCATCTCCATCAACAACATCACCATCATCATCATTGCCATGATCACCATCACCATCGTCATCACCATCATCATCATCATCATCATCATCATCACCATCACCATCACCATCACCATCACCATCACCATCACCATCACCATCACCATCACCATCACCATCACCATCACCATCACCATCACCATCACCATCACCATCACCATCACCATCATCATCATCATCATCATCATCATCATCATCATTTGCTTCTTCATCATCTTCGGTATCTTCTTATTCCATAACATTATACTTTATCGGCCTTCCTCTTGGATCATGTCTAACAACAAATGACCAACCCTGTTTATGTGGAACCTTTGAGTAAAACACTTGCTCACACTGGCTTGGAAGAACATAGGGCTCATCTCCAACTAGCTCAAATGACCTTGTATTAATCATTGTAAATCCATTATCATGTTGAATAACAGTTCTATCTGGATCATTTTGATTCGGTCATAGCCTGTACCATTTGATGACAAATAGAACTACTTTCAAGGAGTTAAAGTCACACTCAATTATATCATCTAAGATGCCATAGTATTGATTTTGAGATTGTTGAGGATGTATGTCATTTCTAGATGATATATTGGTGACCTCAAAAACTGCACTTATCCTAGAATCACAAGTTTTCTTTGTGTCATCCAACTTTTTTATGCGAAATTTGTGGCCATGATAGTACATAGCTTTGTGGTGCTTGACCTACAATTTTTCAAGTGTGTAAATTATTTGCATCATGAGTTGATATGAAACATATGAGTCATGATCATTAATAAATTTGTACGTACCTGTCCACCTCTTAAACCATGTGCTAGATCAATTACCATTGGAGTAAAATTGGAATCTCCATTACGATGAGCTTCTCTAACCAATGAAGCAACACCTTCCCATGTTAATGAGAAACCATTTTGTTGACATCGTTCAATCCATACCGTCATCCAATCAAGATTGTTTGCAATATACAAATGTATTGCATCCCACTCTCGACCAGCTGTATCAAAAACATCTTAGATTTATTGCATCCCATTCTCGATCAGATTTATAAGAATTAATTAACTATAATAACATCTTAGATTTACCTCTCACTTTCCTCAATCTACCTTTGCCCATCAAGTACTCCCCTTCAAATTTTTTAATGGAGTTGGGATCCCAAATGCGATCTACATGGATCTTTGCTGCAAACTTAGGAACATATTCACTAATGTACACCATGGTCTGGTATACCATATATCCCTCCACCATAGAACCCTCAAGATGTGCTCTCTATCGAACCAAGCCTTTCAAAAATTTCAAGTGCCTCTCAACCATCCACATTGACCTAGTTGGTACAGGTCCACACAATTCAATCTCCTCAACTTGATGTATGAGGTAATGTTCTTGTGCATTGAAAAAAGTTGAAGGTAGACACTTTTGTATTTCACACATAAGAAGAGGAATTTTTCTCTTCCAGTATTTTATATCTTCTTTATTGATTTCTTTAGATGACAACCACCTCATGTATTTTCCAAGATCATATATAACTTGTTTGACACCATTGGCAAAGTGGTGTGGGAGAGATAGAGGTAGAACATACTGCAATATTTGTAAAATGATCTTGTCAATATTTTATAAAAGAATGCAATGAAAACCACATGCAGTATACAAATATATAGTGAATACAAAATAATATGAATTACCTTAATAAATATATGCCAATCATGTGTTTTCATCCCTGGCCCAAATTCACTTTTCTTTGATATGAGATCATTTATGTTCGCAACAAATCCTGTGGGAAATCATATTTTTTTTATAATTTCTTTTATAGCATTGCTCTACTACTCCAACAATAACCATGGAAGGGCACTTGTATCAATCTGGTCTCCATTGTTATTGATTGAATAAAAATTTTCATTGCATGGTTGGATTCTTCAATGTCACTACAAATTTTGATAATTTGGTCTTTGTCACGCCTTCCATCCAATATTTTCCATAATGTCTCTGTTACATTCTTTCCAATATGCATAGGATCAAAAAAATGCACGATTGGAAGTTGCTCATAGTACGACAACCTATTAAATTGCGTAGGATAACTTTTTAGTCCTTTTGGAAGTTGGTCATTGATGCCTCAACGACCTTCAAAAGAATCAATTACATCATCAGTAAACAAAACACAATATCAAAATATAAATTTGAAACAAAACCCATCAGATGGAATGACATTACCTCGACGATTTATTTTATTGTATGCCAACTTCTATAGGTGAGGTGTCATTCTCTGTGGCTTTGATTTAGTCTCTTCTTTCCCATTGAAAAGATGTTTTTTAGTAATTTAGTACTTATGATTTCTATGGAGAAAGTGTCTATTCTCATCAAACACCTACTTTCTCAAACTTTTTGAATGACGAGATTTTGTCTTTGGACCACAAACTAGACATGCAAATTTTCCCTTTGTCTGAAGACCTAAAAGATCATGTATAATTGGATTAAATGTGTTAACTTTGTGTTAGCACTATAACATACCAAAAAAGAGGCGTTAAGAAGAGAACATACCACAAAAATGTGTTAGGCCAGGGGCATCATGTATTGTCCATACAAGCATTGCATGGAATTGAATTTTTCTTTGTCCTATTGGTCTAGAGATGTCATACATAGTGACCCCATTCCATAACACCATCAACTCATTGATAAGGGGCTCAATATATACATTGATATCTTTAACTTGGTACTTACCTAGTTGAATGAACAAAAATATTACATAATTATTATGACCATTTTGATGGATTATTAATAATAAATTAATTTAGATGACCATGAAATCAAAAAATACCTGGAACAATCAGTGACAACATTATATGCTCCCTCTTTATGGACAACCAAGGAGGAATGTTATTGTTGATAACAAAAATAGGCCACACCGAGTAAGTAGATCTCATCTCTCCAAATGGATTGTCACCGTCCGCTGCCAATGAAAGCTTGAGATTACAAGGTTCTTCTTTAAAGTGTGGCCATTTTTCTTCTATTTCCTTAAATGTCAAGCCATCTGTAGGCATTCACATAATGCCATCCTAACTTCTATTGCATGCATGGTAATCCATAAATTGTGCCAAGCTATTGCACTTGAATAATCATTGCAAATGTGGAATAATGGGAATATGTCGAAGAACCTTGCAAGGCACCTTTTTAGTTATTCAATCTAATTGATATCTACTAATATGACAAATAGGGAATTCTATTGCAAATTCATGCTGTTTATAATATATAATATGATCATTCAGACATGCATGTATTGTTTGATATTCCATTCCAATATCTTTCATAATGGCAGATAATTCTTGGTATGAGTGAGGTAGAATGTTTGATGGTGGTAACAAACACTCACCTATCAACCTACGACCAAAAATATAATTTGTTAATTTAGAGAATATTAATTGCTACACAATTCACCCAATATTAATTGTAAGGAAATTATGACTAAAATAATGAAAAAAGATGACATATCTTAACATATGTGTCATTGCTATGTTGGATAAACCATTCATAACCTTCAAGTTCACCAACAACAATACAACGGCAAGTAGAGTTGTTTCAAAGCCTTCATATAGGGGCTCGTGTACCTTCTCAAGTATAGGTACATCAAGCTCTGCATCAATATCATCATCATCTTGATCTTCTTCATCATCATGGTCTTCTTCCATGATATCATTAACTTCTACTTCTATATTCACACCTCCATGTTCCCTCATTTGAAAATTCACATTCTCCAGATTGTCATGGTCCATAAAATGAAACTGATGGACGTTGACCTATATGAAAATGATGACCTTATATTAACCATGACCATGTTGTCACCATCAAATCATGTCTTATGTATTTTATAAAATATTAAAATACATACCAATGGATGAAATTCATTTCCCCCTTCAATGTGACCATGTTGCCTACAATGTTCCTTGACTATTTTGATTAGATATCTTCGAGTCTTTAAGCCCTTACAAAGTTTTCAAGGACAATAACATTTGCCATCACCCTTTCTTTTTAAGTTAGACCATAATCTAGAAATTGTCTCCCTATTTTTTTGTGTGTTGATATCGTCAGACATGGTCTTTCTTGAATGGAATGACTCATTGGTGGAAGAAGGATGATTTGTTTGCAACCTACAGATAAACATGAACAAGTCTCTTGTTACCAAAGGAAGCCCTTAGTACCCATAAATGGAACACAAGGGAATAACTAAATTGCCTTATACATAACCAAAATGTAGACACTAGGAAACATACTAAAGCATCAAACAAGCAAGATAACTCAAAACCTAGAATACCATGAGAAATAGAGCAATGACATGTGTGAGAACATAGTAGCGACTGAAATAAATAGTTCTCATCAATACAAATGCCTTCAATACCAACATACACCAAGGATAGAACAAAGGGTCACATCAAAATATAAAAAAACAATGATTAAGAGACAACTACCATTGGGAATGACAAGTTGATACTCTTTAAAGTAATCAAGGTGACTTATCATCCAGTAGAATGCTTCCTAACAAAGTTCATGATTCCACATCATCATTGAAGAAAAAAGAGATGGTCTTCGAGAATCCTCACATTAGCTAAGGCATTATTTGCATTGTTACCTTCATGATGAAAATGCACAAAAGAGATGCTAGAAAAATTCTTGCTAAATTCTAAATCTCCATAAAGCAATCTTCAGAGCTTCCATAATCCAATTTATTTTTTAGATGTATCAAATAATTCTTCATCTAGATAGTAAACTATTGGTATTATTTATCCATACCCAATCACATTTTACCCATGCCTTCTACCACAATTCATCTATGCTGCAATTGTTCCTCAGACGGTAGGTCCACAGCATATTTCTTCCCTTTTAGATACCAACTTTATTTCTTTGGGTTTCCTCTCTCTAAATCAGCATACACTTCCTATGGATTCCTTTCTCTGCTACAAATGTTGAAAGAATAGATTCATCAAGTTTGAGAGAATTGGATGGCACACACTTCAAGGTATGTGGTCTCTATTTATTATTGAATGAGCTATAAAGTGGTTGTAATGGGATTTGCTTTATTGGCATAACTAATGGGGTCTTATTACATCATTAACATAAGCAATAAATGACTGTATACAAAATGTATTTTAACATCAGGTCTACCAGCATGATATATTTAATAGCCACTATTTAAAAAGAAATGTATGTGGCCTCTATTTATTATTGAATGAGATACAAAGTGGTTGTATGGGAGTTACTTTATTGGCATAGCTCATCCAAAGCTAAACTCTGCTTGGTCATTCCTCATTGAAATTAGGTCCATGATAACTCTCTTTGCCTCCATTTTCAGTGGGATTCATTCCTGAACTGAATGTTGACATTCATACTTGTCCATTTATCATACTTGGATCTTACTCATTCTCACCTCAATTTCATACCTTGTTCACAATCTAATTCAGACTTGAATTCACACCCATATCAATGCCATTTGGATTTGTTTCTCATAACAACTTTCATGCACCGTCACCATTGATGGTGCATCCTACTTTCTCTTTACCTCTCAAGTCTCAAACACTAGATCTTTCTCTCCTCTTCACATTTCAAGGTCTGACTCTTGACTTGTAAATGAGGCAAAGTTGCTCAAACTCATCTCTCAAACTTGGAGACTTGAAAATTGGTACCAACTAAGACCACTACTCATACTGCCAAAGCGAAAAGAGGGGGTCCCCATTTGAAATGGGGGTGATGGTGTGAAAACCTCACAATACTACCAAGTGAAAAGAGGGGGTCCTCATTTTTTGGGTCTTCCTTCTCAAATGAGGAAAGAGTCCAATTGTCTCAAATGTAGCCATAAGAGTTCCAGGCCCAAAAATGGGTGAATACCATCATGGGAATGGACAAAGAAGAGAAAGAGAGGAAAAAGAAACAAACTAAAAATATGACTACTAAAATAGTAGAGGAGATGAAGAAGGTTGAAGTTGTTCCTATGTAATAAGCACTTATAGATGATATTAATTTTTAGGATATACCTTATGCATCCACACAAGACATATATATATTTTCCTTTGATGCTCCTATGATTGAGAGGGATACACCAAAGAAGAGTGATAAGAAGGATAAGAAAACTGCTCATCCAAAGAGTAGTGGTGTAGAAGATCAAAGTGAAATAGGTGTCCCTCCTTCAAGGAACACAACTAGAAACAAAGAATAGGACATTGTTCCTTTAGAGAAAACTATAGTGCTTAATGAGAAAGAGGAAGAGGAAAATACTAAGAAGGTTTAAGACACTACTAAGACAAGTGATGAATTTAAGTGGTAAACATTGATTCCTCATTGCTTCTAAAACAAAAATTGAAGCTTTCAATAGGTTCCTTCAAGGATCATTCCTCTCTCATTGAGAATAAAGAAGAGTGGGATGCCTTAAGTAAGATAAAAGATAAGAGAAAGGTAGAAGCCTTTAATCAGTATGAAAATGCACACAATTGATATATTTTAGCATCACTTGAAATTATTTAAGGAATGTGCTAATGAAGTTAAGTATGTGTTCTATCAATTTTTCTTGGAATGACCTAGTTTTTCAAAAAAGCATAAAGGATGAGATTGACTCCATTGAGTCATAGATCACACAATTGGCAATAATATATATAATATTTCAAAAGATACGGATGCAAAAACTAGAGCTTAAATTGAGAATCTTAATTCATAGCTTTCATTTCTTTAGGACTATAGGGAGCGGATAAAGAGACAATTATATTAGTTGAGGGAATCAATGAATTGAGGCTTTCCTCATTTGAGAAGGAAGATCCTGTCAGTTTTTGGGTTTTGGTCAAAACAAAATTTTCTATATTGGCCATGACTATGCAAACAAGGGTTTACAGTTTATTCAAAAACTTACAAACCCAATGTATAAATTTGTATAAATAGAACCACACATTATCTAAATTATGACTAACTTTTATTAGAAATCACACCATTTTTACCTCTATCATTTCTTAAAGAATAATTAAGTTAAATTGATTAATTAAAATGAAGGGAAAAAACTCAAACTAAAAAGTTAGCACATTTGACAACACAGAAAATTTTGAATTTGATGAAAGTTTTGAATAGTTTAGTAAATTAAATCTATTTTCAGATCAAACTACATGAAGATTTTGAAATTCAAGCAAATCAAATTTTCCCATTCTCATATTATATTTTGATATTTTTGAGGTCCATATTTGCAAGTAAATAATATTGGAGTGTTGATGTTTGTAACATCGATTAGATAAATAATATTGACTATATGATTATTATGAGAAATAATTTATTATATATATACATACATATCAATATCAATAATTGATATTACTATATACATTGATAAATATGTAAATATAAAGTTAGATTATAATTATTCTCTATTACATTGATAAATCCTATGCTCTCCACAATTGCTGAACATGAAAAAATTTCAGTTAGGTGATCCAGAATCCTATGGGGCCTTTAAATTCAAAGTTTTTGTGTCAGAGGTTCACAAATCACTTCTGGAACACCTATGTTCATATTCATGGAGGAAAGAAGCATAATAACATATTGACTACACTGAACATTTCACAAAATATGATGTAGCTTCCAAAAATTGTTTCAAGTTGGATTGGGGAAGACTTGTTTTCATTTGGTAAGAATACTCAGACTATCTACATAATTTAAGGATAATGAAATGTTTGATACATGGTCTCACTAATTGTAATGTCCCCTTTCTGAAATAGGATTTAATATTAAATAATAATAATAACAAAATTAAAATACAAAAAATAAAAATAAAATTTAACATAAATTTAATTAAAATTAAGTTAATGAATGGTCAAAAGGCATGAGAGGAAAAGTTGTGACTCCCTCAAACTATGAGGTATAAAAGGGAGAAGGTGGCTTCATTTGAAAGGGGGCAATTTTTTTATCGAGAATGAGAAGTGCAAATCTAATCAACAAGACATCAATGACGAGATATGACCCCTTTAAATGGGTGCATCTTTCCAAAGAGATGTGTCTCCTCAAAATATGCAAGCACAAATAGGTGTTGAATGGAAGAGGAATACAAGGGAAAATGCATTCTCAAGTTAGAGCGGGTCCACAACACAATTATGGTAGAAATAAAAGGAGATAAAATAAGAATTATAATATTTGAGATGAAATCAGATGTGGAAATAGGGTGATAGCGGAAAAAGGAGATTTAGTTTGAATTATCAGGCAATAAGAATATGACACAGTACTTAATTCAGAGAGGGATCCATATTTATGGAGAAGAGGGAATTGAGGATATAAATCAAGAGAGGATTAATGAAAGAAGAAAGAAATAAAAATAAGAAAGCTTGTGACATTCTTAAAAAATGAAAATTATGAAGGGTTGTGTTGTTTCAAAAAGTGGTAATTGTGAAGGGTTGTGACTCTTAATAGACATGAGGAAGAGGAGTAACTTCTCCTTCGTATTGGATGTTGTAAAGGGGAGAAGGTTCCATTTGAAGAAGATGTCAATCATAGAAAAACCCATAACTATGTGTGAAGTAGCTCACGTGCTTGGTTTTTCTCTTCATTTTTGTACATATTGAGAAAGGCACATACAACTATAACCTTTGTTAAAAATCCCCCTAGTGTTCTTTGGTGGAAATAAAGAATTAGTTCATGCAGAGGCTACCGATATTCTCAAGGGTCATTCTTCTTAACTGAACAATGCATTAGAAAAATTTTCAAGGAATTTGTGAAAGTGATTGTAGCATCCAGGATTTATAGAAAAAAAACTGAGACATCTCTCAAAGAGAAAGAGTCTATGTAGATTGTGATTTGGTTCTTCAATGTGGAGGTAATTTCTTCTAGTGGACTGGAGAGATGTTCATGAATGTTCTTGGCTTTTATGGTACAATTTGACATCATTCTTTGGAGCAACTAACAGTTTAGACTTGAGTGCATCTTTGGAGAGATTTCCAGGAAATATAAAGTGTCTCCATTAGAATTAACATAAAGAGATAAGTACTTTATAAAGTTCATGAATTTCATTCATAGTCATTAATTCATGAAATTATATTGATTAAAAAAAAATAGGTATACTTCTAGTATTGATATTTCTCTTCGAGATAAGTTAATCCTATGAACTATGAGTAGTATCTTTCTGAAATGCTCTTGGGACAAATTAAGAAACATGAGACCACATTTCATTAAGGTAATTTTTCAAATAGTTCCCTGCCTATCTATATTACCACATTTTTCATGCATGTCTACAAAAGCCTAAAATGGGTTCTTTCGAAAAAGATAAGGTTTCTAGGAAAATATATATTGAAGCATTAATAGAAAGCAATAGAATATACAAGGAATATAACTATTTGATAAGTTTTCACCAATAAAAGATGAGGCAATCCTAATTACAAATGATAGAAAGAAATAACATAGACAAGGTAATGAACTATCTGAATTACAGAATTCCATGATGATCTAGGGAGTCTATGACTGCAATTCATAATAAGTTTTAGAAATTTCAGAGGTATAGGCACTGTAGCCTACCCAAACCTATAATGCTCAAGAGCCTGACTTCTCAAGGCAATCTCAAAGGGTCCCTAAAAGATGGAATTGAGTTTATTGTCTTCACTTTTCTTGGTTACAATATCCCAACACAACCTATGATCCCACTTCACAAAGTTTTCACAAATTGGACCCCAAAGCCCAATACCCTGCCTATTGGCCATGCTGCAAATTTGTAATGAAAATAACTCTTTCTTTTCTCAAAGCACTTAATGAGATAACCACATTTATAGTTACCTTTTACAAGACTCTTCAACATACCAAAAGCTTCTATATTGTTATTTTGGACAAACACTGGTAAGTATGACTGATACCCTATTTTTAACACATGAAAATGCTCAAATAACAAAGGAAGTGCAAACTAATGACCTCTTATACACCTCAACTCCTAGATAGTGCCTATTTATGTCCTATATTTCCCAAATCCTAAAGCAATTAGACTCCAGTGCTCTGCAAATACCAAACCCCCAAATTGGGACCCCAAACCCTTGAAACTTAGGGCTTTGTCAATCTTTGTGTCCTCGCCGAAACTTTTGTGTCAAATTGGTCATTGGAACACCATCAACTCAACATATTAGAATGTTTCCCAGCATAAAATATATGACTTATGTGGTCAGTTCACCCACTGTCATACCGAGCCACCATTAACACTACCTTTCTACCACTGCTCTTCACTGTGATCACAACATTTTCCCATAATCTGCATAAACCATTTGATTCATTCTATGGTTTGAACCATGTTTTATAAATTACTGATTCACCCACCCATTTGGTTCATTCAATGCTAGCCGAAGGTTCTATAAATCACGCTAGAACTACATAGTTCTAGTGCGATTTATAGAACCTTCGGCTAGCATCATTGATAATCTCCTGGTGAAGCCTAGGGATGGCTAAAGAAAAGGTTAGAAGGGCCATAAGGTTAGAAGGGCCATCACCAGTGGCAACACGAACTGCTAATTTTTCACAAAGAAAAATGAAACACCAAAGGTTATTGTTATCTAGTTGACAAAGCAAAATGAAACACCAGTGGCAACATGAACTGCTAATGTTTCACAATGTGGAGATCATTGTAATTACAATTCACAGGAAAAAAAAAAATAGAGAACATACTCGGAATTGTTGATAGTGAAGAGCAGTGGTAGAAAGGTAGTAAATTGCAATTTTCCCTCCTAGCTTCACTCCGTTCGTATATGATCTTCGCGCGCGCACAACATAAGATGAAATGGAGATGCATTTTCTTTTTTTTTTAACTTTTATGCCCGTGTTGGTCAAAATTTTGACCAACCCATAGTTGGTCAAAATTTCAACCAACACGGGCATAAAAGTAAAATAAAATAAAATTTATCCTTTATAATGTGACCAAGTAAAACCATTTTGCACTTTGATCAAAAATTTTGGTCAAAATTTGTGGTCAAATGCACTAGTGTAGTGTTTGTTCACATCACATGACAAGTGATAAATACAGATTGGTTCATCAGGACAAATACAAAGGTGGCATGGTGAGATTCAGAGATAACACTCCTAAGCCTATAATTGGTAGAGGAGCTATCACATTGGATGGAAAGAACAATACTGATGATGTTCTTTATGTAGATGGTCTGGGGCATAACCTTCTTAGTGTTGGGCAGTTGCTTGAAAAAGGTTATCAGTTGGAGTTCAGAGGCAACACGTGCATCATTAACAAAAAGGATGGTGTTATGATTGCAACAGGTTCAAAGACTAAAGGTAATGTTTTCTTCCTTAATTTAGAAGCAAGTTGTTTTGTTGCTAAAGTTGATGATAGTTGGTTATGGCATAAAAAACTATGTCATATCAATTTCGATAACATAGTAAAGATAAGCAATGTAAAGGTAGTAAGAGATCTACCTAGTGTTGGTAGCTTTTCCTTGCAAGACCAAACTTGAATCAAAAGGTGGGCTTGATTCTCAGGGTAGGCACTCAAGTTTGACAAGAAAATAGAACCAATTGATGAGGATAGAAAACATTCTCCTTCTTCGAGCTCCACATCACTCAAGCGGGTATTTTCTTATCTGCACACTCAAGACACCTCATGATAAACAATAGGCCTGTAGATAGATTATTGTGGAATAGTCTTCAAACCCCTATAGGTATCATGTACCTCAATGAAACCAAGATCTCATGCAATAGCCCTACTTGCATAGAATGAGTCTGAAGACCAGAGACCTATACTAACAACATGAAAGGGAAAGGGTGGAACTAAAAGTAAATGATTTGAAGATGTGCTAAAGGACCCCTGAGATGTCCTAAGTCCCTGATAGACCAGTTCCTTGTCCAATGGGCCATAGAGTCAAATACCCTATGTAATAAAAAACTATGAAACAAGAAGACAATGTACTCAATTTTTTGATGCCTAACATCAATCACACAACATGACCAAACCTCACTTTAACAACCCACTTGTGTATTCAAGTATGTTATTACCCATCCAAAGGATTTTAACCCTCCCCTTAGAAGAGACCTATAAACAGATAATACATTCACTAGCATCCATTGGAAGATAAGAATGACATATCTTTGATACCTCAGATCATACATACAAGAAAACTAATCCTAAACCAGTTATCTCTATGAAGACAACTCCACTTGCAAACACATAGGCAATGCAAACAAAAAAATCAAACGCCCTTGATGTATGATTAATGAATTTAGAATTCAAATGGAGAAAGCTTGGTAACAGTAAGAATATATTGAATCCTCATACATAAGACAAATCAATTACAACATGTATTATATTCCCTAAACCAACAAGGGAAGTAAGAAACCCTATATGCAGAGAAGTAGAGAAAATCTACAGGAAAAGGACCCTTCATGGAGCCAGTTCTCCACAAAAATGCAAAAGAAGGAACAATCACAAAATCAAAACTTCAACCATATATACCACCAACTGCCTTGGAATCCTAAACAGGTTAGGATGCAACAAGCTTCAGACAGCTAGGGTAAGGGTTAGGGTTTCACCCACTAGACCGACTAAAATGGTCACAAATTTATTTTAGGGGAGAAACCTAAGCAACCAAGAGAAAGAAAAATCTTGGATTGATCCTAATCATGAAAATCTCACTGAGAAGGTACTAAGAATCATAAAAACATCCAAAAAGTCAACCCCTTGTGGCCACCTACAACACGCCTCAAGCACAAAACTGCACGGTACAGACCCTACAAATGATCATGGCATACCCTAGACCACACTACAATAGCAAGCGCCACCAAACAAATCAAATCTAGCTGTGAAAATAGTCAATTTCGGTCCTTTCTATCACTAAGAAACCCTCTGCAAATTCAAATTTGAAAATAAATAGCTACTTTATGGCGCTTGCAGCAAATCAGTGGTCGATATTTGAATCTCCATCAACTTTAAGTCGTGACCGTCTAATCTCTCTTTTTTGCGGTCCTTTAGTCTTTAAGTCAACTACCACCCTCAGTTTACCCCCAGCGAACATGTGACAATGCATTTCCAATTCATGAAAAGAAAACTTAACCCATCACTTAACTCTGCGACTTGGCGACCCAAAGAAAATTCTAACCTTGATCCCACATTTAGCGAACTAGCGACCAAAGGTCACCGCCAGTTCATGAAACACTTTATCTATCCGCTAGAAAGTTTAACGATTCCATGAATGCTTGTTACTAAACCACTAAAACATTTAGAGAACCGCCGCTATTTCATGTGAACGAGCGGAGCCTTTAGAAATTTGTCGAACCGCCAAAACATTTATTAGAACCACTACGCCTTCACCTGGAAAATCAAAGGCTATCTCATCTTCACATGCCCATCCAAGATTCTATTAGATTACATGCCCATCGTTAGATCGAGAATCTCCTCCCATCTCTGACAACCTTCTGATAGGAAACAAAATCAACGGTTGTCGCAAGATCTTAAATTTTTGACAAAACCCACAAGATCATACGCCGTCCATCGATTCACTAACAGGATCAGGACCCACTGACACATCTGAAAACTAGGTCCCATTGACAACATGCCAACATGTTAATACATGGATCAATAAAAAGCTGCCAACTGTGCAAATGTGTCAACGGATCCACCTGCAGGCTTGAGAAGAATCAACGGCTCTCGCTATACCATTGCATTAAAAATTGAGCAAGTTATATCAACGGTATAACGACAGCCACAAGATTAAAATGAACTTTAATTCACCTAAACACTGAGAAGACCGGTCCCACTGACAACACTCCACTTCATACTCCCATGGACCAATGAGATACTACCAAGTCAGCACACCTGGCAGTGCACCCACTTGAAAAGAAAAACTATGTCATGGAAATGAATCAACAGCGGGTGCAGCTTCGCATACCTCTGACAAAACCCTTGCACTTTAGCGACAGCCGTTAGATGGATATGGTGTCAGAGAGGGGCCCAAGAAAATATTAAAGCCAAAACATAGGAAAATTTAAAGCGTAGGACTTAGGCTTTAAGGAAAAATATTAGGCCCAGGGAACTATAAGAAAATTAAATGCCGCTGGGGGAAGAAACTTAGGAAAAATTAAAAGGGACCCCGCCGAACATGAAAACCTAACCACCGAATAGCTTAAAGGATTTAATTAGCACATGAAGATTAGGAATTTAAGTGACCCAAAAAAGTTAACTTGAAATTAGAACAAGGTTAGGGTTTCAAGGGGTAACGGCTAGTTTTTGAATATTTTGCAAGGGTTTCAAGGCCAAGGACACAAAAATGATTGCAAGGACCAGAAGAAAAAGGATAGAGCCATGAAATTTTTTCTAGGTGCTAACAGTGGCTCTAGTTGGGGATGCATTCCTCCTGTAGGCTATGGTAAAAAACTAGATCTCTGGAAAAAGTAGACCACCTAGTGGAAGAAGGGCACAGAGATCTCAAAAAACATAGGGAACAAACCAGGGAAAATAGGAAGGGAAACTATATACAAAGTGTACACATTTTTTACAAAAAGCTTGAAACCTCAAAACTTGAACCAATCTTTGCCCCTGTCAAAAATCTCATTTTCATTTCTTTCTTCTTGAGGTAAACTGGATACTTTATTCCCATTTGTTTCACCAAGAATATTAACATTTTCAATCAATCCATCAAGCAAAACAAAATTTTTGTCTTAATTCCCATAGTGCAAGTAAAAATCTGAAGCATTTTCACCATCTTGCTCACTATGGAAGTAAAACTCAGCATGCTCATGAATACTATCATCAAATTGAAACTGTTCTTTCTCTATTGATTCATGTATGTCATCAATCTGAAATGCAAAAGTCACATACTTTATTTGATAGAAATCTTCATTCATATCTTGACTTTGCATATCCTCAGGTGTAGCTGGTGGGAGTTCAAGAGAATAATCACATTTATACTTACACATGGCATCATCATCAAAATCTGCTACATTTGAGACCTCCATGTGTTCTTCAAACAATGGGTTGATAATTCCATGTAATACTCCTTGTTGCACATTATGACAAAAAATGGGCTGATCATCATCATAGTCCTCATCATATAAAGTATTAGAAAACACTTTAAACTCACTACCCATTTCAACCTCATGGAGACTTACAACATATGAAGAAAAGTCAGAACAACATGAAGATTCATAGTCATCATCACCTACCAAGCATATAGTATCCATGATTATTTTTTTTTCATTATCTTGTTTAGGAAAATGATCATAGCAAAACCATGGTTCACTCCTAAACTCTCTATCATATGCTGCAACTTCATTACCAAATTCAAGACCATTAGATAACCTTAAACTCAAACCTTCATGTTCATCCTCACTGATATCACATTGAATTACCACTTCTTTATCTTCAAACTTTGAGGACAAAACACCCTCAACATCTTCATACTCAAGCTGATTTGTATTATCCAAAGACTGAGATGCACTATCACTTTCAGATATAGAAAATGAAAACATACCTTCACTGATAAAGGAATGTTCACTTCCATCATTACTTTCTTCCTCCCATGTTGCATCTAATTCATATGAAGACACCTCAACATCACTACCTTCATCACTCTCACCTGAGTAACCACTTTTAGCACTATGTTCCTCTGACTGTGACTGACATATTTGTGAATGACATTCCTCACCTTGTGTAGCAATATCAAACTCATCAGTAGAGACACAAATTTCAGCCTCTTCATTTGTATGGTATTGAGACATAGAAGCAACAACCTCATGCCTAGGAACATAAGAAAAATTATGCTCATAATCAAAATTACAAGAATTGACCACAGTGACAAATTTACAACTCAAAACACCATCACACTGCTCAATTCTACCAAGGTCTGGAATATATCTTATTGCTGTAACATCCTGAACACATGTCTCATCAGTAGCAAAAGACTCAACAACATTTATACACACATCTTGATTTGACATTTCAACTTGATTACAAACTACAATAGAAGTGTTGATACACCGATTTGGAATTATGATACCAACACTACATTCTTCTCTTCTTTGATATTCATTATACCGGCATACACTCATGGAAAAATGACCTCTGGTCAATCCATATTTCAAATTGTTTTCAATGTCCATTGCAGTTATAAATGCCTGATATAATGACCTAGGTTCCTTATCCCTCAGCAAGTAGTTCATTTTCTTACCAAATGCATCAAAGTAGACACTCATACATACTTGATCATTGGGTCTATAATTTTTAGGGATTTCATTCAATACTTTTGCAAATATGATATTGATATGAGGAACAAGTTCGTCATTCCCAATATGAATCTTTAAAAACTTATCATAGAAATTAGATATGCTTACCCTTTCTCCAAATTGCTCCATGAAGGCTGAATGCATCTCACTCCAAGATGAGATAGAACATGTTGGAAAAAAAGAGAACCAGTCTCTAGCATCACCTTCTAGAGTTTGAACAAACAATTTCATCCATAGGTCTTCATGGCACACATCAAAATCACACATTACATCAATAAAACACTGAACATGTTTCCTTGCTGACTGATGCTAGTCCCTATCATACTTTGGTAAATATCTCCTGACTCCATCAGGGATCTTATTAGGGAAACCAGGTATGCCATCATAACAAAATGGCACATATCCTCTGACAAAAGAAACTCTGTGAACATCCATCACTAGCTGCAACTCTTGCACACCCACTTGAAAATCTTCAAGACTAATGACATGAAATCTATACTTGAAAGTAATCTTCTTTTGTCACTGAACCCTTCCTACATAATTCACACCTTACTCCTTTTCTTAGTGCTTGATCACTTAATTAGGAAACATTTCAGATCTTTGAGAAATACCTGAGAGTTTTGTAGCAGAAGACCTTGTTGACTGGAAGGTAGGGTAGATCTAGAACTCACCATGCAGCTCCATCAGATTCTTTGTTGTGTAGAGTCGCCACCTCCTTGAAGAGGAAAATATTTGTACTTATTCTTATTTCTTCTTCTAATCAACACAAAACTCCACCAAGTAAACATGCACTATTTATCAGCAGATGCACTGAGCAAATAGAGAAAATAGAGCTGCCACTCAACACTTAGTGAGATAATTTTATAAATGTGTTTTTTATATCTAACTCTTTCCAATGGCTCCCTAGCAGAGTTGCCATTTTTTGGTGACTTGGATGGGTAAATCAATCTATTCAACAAAAGCTCCCCAACAAAGTCGCCAATTTGTTGGTAGCTTTTCCTTGCAGGACCAAACTTGAATCAAAAGGTGGGCTTGATTCTCAAGGTAGGCACTCAACTTTGACAAGAAAATAGAACCAATTGATGATGATAGAAAACATCCTCCTTTTTCTTTGAGCTCCACATCACTCAGGTGGGTATTGCCTTATCTACACACTCAAGACACCTCATGATAAATAATAGGCCTTCAGATAGATTATTGTGGAATAGTCTTCAAACCCGTATAGGTATCTTGTACCTCAATGAAACCATGATCTCATGCAATAGCCCTACTTGCATAGAATGAGTCTGAAGACCAAAGACCTATACTAACAACATGAAAGGGAAATGGTGGAACTGAAAGTAAATGATTTGGAGATGGGCTAAAGGACCCCTGAGATGTCCTAAGTCCCTGATAGACTAGTGCCTTGTCCAATGGGCCACAAAGTCAAATACCCTATTGTAATAAACAACTATGAAACAAGAAGACAATGTACTCAATGTGTTGATGCCTAACATCATTCACACACCATGACCAAACCTCACTTTAACAACCCACTTGTGTATTCAAGTATGTTATTACCCATCCAATGGATTTTAACCCTCCCCTTAGAAGAGACCTATAAACAAATAATACATTAACCAGCATCTACTAGAAGATAAGCATGACATATCTTTGATACCTCAGCTCATACGTACATGAAAACTAATCCTAAACCAATTATCTCTACGAAGATAAATCCACTTGCAAACACATAGGCAATGCAAACAGAAAAATCAGACACCCTTGATGTATGATTAATGAATTTAGAATTCAAATGGAGATAGCTTAGTAATAGTAACAATATACTGAATCCTCATACATAAGACAAATCAATTACAACATGTATTATTTTCCCTGAACCAACAACGGAAGGAAGAACAACCTATATGCAGAGAAGTAGAGAAAATCTACAAGAAAAGGACCCTTCATGGAACCAGTTCTCCACAAAAATGCAGAAGAAGGAACCCTCACAAAATCAAAACTTATACCATATATACCACTAACTGCCTTGGAATCCTAAATAGGTTAGGATGCAGCAAGCTTCAGACAGCTAGGGTAAGGGTTAGGGTTTCACCCACCAAACTGACTGAAATGGTCACAAATTTATTTCAGGGGAGAAACCCAGGCAACCAGGAGAAAGAAAAATGCTGGATTGATCCTAATCATGAAAATCTCAGTGAGAAGGTACTAAGGATCACAAAAACATCCAAAAAGTCAACCCCTTGTGGCAACCTGCAACACACCTCAAGCACAAAACCGCATGGTACAGACCCTGCAAATGATCATGCCATACCCTACACCACACTGCAACAACAAGCACCACCAAACAAATCAAATCTAGGCATGAAAACATTCAATTTCGGTCCTTTCTATCGCTGAGAAACCCTCTACAAATTCAAATTTGAAAATAAATAGCTACTTTATGGTGCTTGCAGCAAATCGGCGGTCGCTATTTGAATCTCCATCAACTTTAAGTCGTGACTGTCTGATCTCTCTTTTTCGTGGTCCTTTAGTCTTTAACTCAACTGCCACCCTCAGTTTACCCCCAGCGAACATGCGACAATGCATTTCCAATTCATGAAAAGAAAACTTAACCCATCACCTAACTCCGCGACTTGGTGACCCAAAGAAAATTCTAACCTCGATCCCACAATTAGCGAACTAGTGACCAAAGGTCACTACCAGTTCACGAAACACTTTATCTATCCGCCAGAAAGTTTAGCGATTCCGCGAATGCTTGTTTGCTGAATCGCTAAAACATTTAGAGAACTGCCGCTATGTCATGTGAATGAGCGGAGCCTTTAGAAATTTTTTGGACTGCAAAAACATTTATCAGAACCACTAAGCCTTCGACTGGAAGATCAACGACAATCTCATTTTCGCATACCCATCCAAGATTCTATCAGATTACACGCCCTCCATTAGATAGAGAATCTCCTCCCATCTTTGACAACCTTCTGACAGGAAACAAAATCAATGGTCATCGCAAGATCTTAAACTTCTGACAAAACCCACAAGATTGTACGCCGTCCATCGATTCACTTTCAGGATCATGACCCACTGACACATCTGGAAACTAGGTCCCACTGACATCATGCTAATGTGTTAATACATGGACCAATAAAAAGCTACCAACTGTGCAAACATGTCAACGGACCCACTTGTAGGCTTGAGGAGAATCAACGACTGTCACTATACCGCTACATTAAAAATTGAGCAAGTTATATCAATGGTATAATGAAAGCCACAAGATTAAAATGAACTTTAATCCACCTGAATGCTAAGAGGACTAGTCCCACTGACAACACTCCACTTCATACTCCCGTGGACCAACGAGATACTGCCAAGTCAACACACCTGGCAGTGGACCCGCTTGAAAAGAAAGACTATGTCACGGAAATGAATCAATGGTGGGCGCAGCTTCGCATACCTTTGACAAAACCCTTATCCTTTAGTGATAGCTGTTAGATGGAGATGTTGTCAGAGAGGGGCCCAGGAAAATATTAAAGCCAAAACATAGGAAAAATTAAAGCGTAGGAGTTAGGCTTTAAGGAAAAATATCAAGCGCAGGGGACTATAGGAAAATTAAATGCTGCTAGGGGAAGAAACTTAGGAAAAATTAAAAGGGATCCCGCTGGACATGAAAACCTAACTGTCGAACAATCTAAAGGATTTAATTAGCACATGCAGATTAGGACTTTAAGTGACCCAAAAAATTTAACTTGAAATTAGAACAAGGTCAGGGTTTAAAGGGGTAACGACTAGTTTTTGGAATATTTTGCAAGGGTTTCAAGGCCAGGGACACAAAAATGACTGTAGGGACCAGAAGAAAAAGGCTAGAGCCATGAAAATTTTTCTAGGTGCTAACACCTAGCATAGCAAAGCTAGTTGATACTATTTATAGGGAATGTGTGATGGGAAAGCATGTGAGTAATTCATTCAAAAGAAAGTATAATTCAGTATAGAACAAGTTGGATATGATTCATATAGACCTATGTGGACCAACTCAAACAAGATCAAACTATGGTGAAAGGCATTTCATTTTGTTTGTTGATGATTATCCTAGAATGATGCGGGTTATGTTCTTGAAAGATAAGTTAGAAGCATTTGAGAAGTTAAACATATTCAAAGCTAAGGTTGAGATAAATCTGGACTAAAGATAAATTGTATAAGGTTGGATAGAGGAGGAGAATTCACCTTTGATAGATTCTATGAGTACTGTGAAGAATATGGCATGAGGAGATAGTTGAATGTACCTAGAACCCCTCAGCAGAATGGGATTGTAGAAATAAGGAATAGGATCACCCTTGACACAGCGTGCACCATCATGATTGAAGAAAAAGTTTCACACACCTATTGGAGATATATGGTTAACACAATAGTCTATACCATCAATAGAATACAATTGAGGCCTGGTGCGAACAAAACACCTTATGAGCTATGGTTTGGTAATGTTATCATAATAAAATACTTTAGAATCTTTGGCAGCAAGTGCTACATCAAGAGGGATGAAGCAATAGGCAAGTTTGATGCAAGAAGCGATGAAGGCATTTTCCTTGGTTACTCTACTAAAAGCAAAGTTTATAGATGTTTTAATTTGACATTGAAGAAGATCATTCAAAGTGATCATGTTAAGATTGATGAAAATTTTATGGTTCAGAAAAGATATCATGATTATGCACCTATGATTGAACAAGAACCCAGTCCTTCCACTAGTGAGACAATTGTTGAAGAGATGTTTGACAACATTGATGTATTATTCAATGACCCTAAAACAAGTGAAGAAAAAACTCAGAAGGTAGATGAGATAGTATCACCTAAAATTCCTAAGTTTACTTCTAGATATCACTCTAAGGATGACATCATTGGAGATCAGAGTAGAAAAGTCTCAACAAGATCAAAAGAAAAGAGTTCAGCAAGCAATGAAGTGACATGTTTACTTTCTCAGATTAAACCTTTAAGTGTTGAAGATGCATGTAATGATGCAGATTGGCATGATGCTATGAAAGAATAACTAGATCAAATTATTAAGAATGAGACTTGGGAACTGGTCCCAAGACCTAGTGATAAGAATGTGATTGGAACCAAGTGGATATTCAGAAACAAGATGAATGAAGATGGTATAGTAGTAAGGAATAAAGTAAGGTTAGTATGTAACGGATATGCGCAAAGAGAAGCAATTGATTATTCAAACACATTTGCACTTGTGAGAAGATTAGAAGCCTTTAAGTTGTCTCTAGCTTATGCAACATTCAAAAACTTCAAAGTTTATCAAATGGATGTTAACTCAGCATTCTTGGATGGAGAGATAAAGGAAGAAGTATACATTGAACAACCTAAAGGATTCACCTTATCAGACAGGCCTGATATGGTATGCATACTGAAGAAGGCCCTCTATGGACTTAAGAAAGCCCCTAGAGCTTGGTATGAAAGACTTGATGGATATCTAACAAAAATTGGATTCAAGAAAGGAGCAGTAGATTGTAATCTATTTGTAAGAGATACATCTGAAGGTTTACTACTTGTATCTATAATTGTTGATGACATTATCTTTGGGGGTAATAAAAAACTTAGTGCAAAATTTGCTAATGAGATGCAGAGAAAGTTTGAGATGAGCATGATTGGACCCATCAAATACTTTTTGGGATTAAATTTTCATTAGAAAGAGAAAGGTATTTTTCATTAATCTAAGTATGTGAAAGAGATATTAAAGAAGTTCAAGATGGATGATTGCAAGCCAGTGGGTACACATATGATATCAGGATGCAAGATTACAAGAGAATATGATTCTCTAGCAGTAGATATAATATTGTACAAGTCTATGATTGGTAAACTCATATACATCACTCAAACTAGACCTGATATTTCTAATGCAATTGGAAGATTTGCAGCAAAGCCTAAACAAAATCACCTCATGGTAGTAAAGAGAAAATTCAAATATTTGCAAGGCACTATAAATTATGGTCTATGGTATCCTAATTCAGAAAATGTTGAGCTTCATGTATACATAGATGCAAATTGGGTAGGATGTGTGGATGATAGAAAGAGTACATTAGGAGGAACAATATTTCTTGGTAATAGTCTAGTCACTTGGACAAGCAAGAAGAAGAATTGTATTTCTCAGTCAACAATAGAAGCAAAGTATGTTGCAGCAGCTTTGAATTGTTCTACAATTGTTTGTATGAAGCAAATGATAAAGGATTTTAGAATTTAGATTGATTATCCTATTTTTATTTATTGTGATAACACTAGCACTATCAACATGTCAAAGAATCTTGTGATGCATGCAAAGACAAAAAACATAGAGATTAAGTATCACTTCCTTAGAGAGAAAGTGGTAGAGAAAGAAGTCAAATTAGATTATGTGAGTACAAAGGAACAACTAGCAGATATATTCACAAAGCCTTTACCAAATGATACTTTTGAGTATCTTAGAGAGAAGTTGGAAGTAATTCCCTTCCCCGATTCTTCTTAGAGAGAGTGGAAAGAGCATCAGTCCTCAGTGATTGATGGATGGTTGACTATACTTTAGGAGTAGTACTAGAGCTTAAATGTTTAACACCCTTTTCCATTGATGTCAAAGGGGGAGGAGTATATAGTCATGTAAAATAGTATTAAAGGAGGAGTAATATATAGTAGCAAGGGGGGATAGTATTCAGTCATGGAAGCAGTTTAGTTGAGGAAATAGAGAATATTGACTTGAATATTGCAGCAGATGAAGGATTCATCCTTGGGGGAGTTTTGATGAGGAAATGGATAATGTTATAAAAGGATTGTTCATTTGGATTGGTGTTGTTTTTCATTCCATATATTTCCATCAATGCCAAAGGAGGAGATTGTTGGAGATTTGTCAGCAAGCCAGTGCTCACTATATGTCTATCATTGATGACAACATATGGTAAGTAATATGCATGGAAGACTTATGAAGTAATATTTGAGTATATGTAGCATGGACATGTTATCAGTATGATATCATGGATGCAGAGGTAAATTTTTAGTACAAACAGTTATGTAGCAGCTTGTGTTAGCAGTGTTCCTAACAAAGTTACAGGTAGTGTTCAGTGAATAGTTGTCTGTACAATTATCATGGAGGCTTGCACGTTTGGATATATGATGGAGACATGTTAGTGTTGTTACATTCATGGATGCAGATTTTGATGTGTAGTAGAAGTGAAGTTATGTAGTCGCTATTCACCAGTTGTAGTTTCCTATGTTTATCCAAAAGAACCGACAGAGATTATATTGGTACAAGAGTTGTGCCTATCATTTCAGTATGTGTGCTTGGATTAGTGATTGGAGAAGAGTTAAGAATGTTTGGTTAAGAGCACATGATGTAATTTAGTTTGAGGAGAAAGTATCAATTAATTCGGTAGAGCTGTCAGTGTGTAGTGTGTGTCTACACTTATTGATTTTGATAGGTCCCAATTTGTGTTGCATGCTTAGTAGAGCTGACTAAGAGTGTTATTATTTCTCTAATATGACCTCAAGGTGGTTCTAACAGGGTGACTTGAATATATTATTTAGAAGAAAGATACTTATAGCCGGTCATTTTTTATCGCTAGTGGTATGGCATGGAGATGAAAGATTAGAGTAGAGCAGAGACTGTGAAATATTATGTCATCAAGAAGAGGTCTATGTGAAAGAGAAGATAGAGTGTGCTATTCATTGGAACTAATCAAGATAGCAGGTCTACCTCGTAGTTCACCAAGATCCATATATAATGTGTATCTGTTATTTAGAAGGTTGCAACCTTCACCCCTTTGAGCAGTGAGCTCTTAGACAGTGCATCCTCACCCCTAATAGGGCCAATCATAAATGACTCCTAACAAGGGCCGACCTTTGACCAGGTTAGTATACTTATTGCATCGTAAAGATCAACTCCTAACAGGGTTGTAAGATCTTCTAACAAGGATCATTATACACTAGTGTAATTTATTAGTGGGTGTTAATTCCCACTGGGGTTTTTACCTATTTGGGTTTAACGGTAACCAAAATATTGGTGTTGTGTTCAAGTGTTCTTTTATTTTGTTTATGCTTAAAGTTTAAGTATACTTAATTAGATAAAGAATTGAAACTTGTAGATAACTGATTTAGCCCCCCTCTCAATTATATCTTGGCACCATTCCTAACAACGTTGTCTTCCACACCACAATAAGAAAATAATTATTGTTAAAGATAAATAGAATTTTTGTGATTATTAGTAGTTTTAATTAAAGTTTTTAATAATGTGATAATGAGTTTATTGTTGTTATTGGGTTCAACCTTAAAATCTAATTGTAAATTTTTCTCCTAACCCTAACTCCAACCTTAACCTTGGCCATACACTAATATGAACCCAAAACAAACTGTGCAATGTAAACACCCAAATCCTAACCTTAACCATAATCATAACTCTAATACTAATCCTAACTATCATTCTAACCCTCATTCTAACCATGCCCTAAACTATAGTTTGAACAATAATCCTAACAACATGAGGTGAACCTTAATTCTAATAATAATTCCAAACTAACCCTAAACCCTAACTATAAGCATAATGTCAACTCTAAACATAAGCATAATTCTAACCCTCAATATGGCTATATTTGATATCTAAACTTGAACCCAACCCTAACTATGATGTGAACCCTAACCCTAACCATAATATGTAACCTAACCCAAATCTAAACTCTAACCATAATTTGTAACCTAACCCAAACCCAGACCCTAACCATAATCTGTAACCTAATCCTAACCATAATTTGTAACCTAACCCAAACCCTAACCATAATCGGTAACCTAAACGTAATCCAAACCCTAACCATAATTTGTGTTTTTTATTACATTTTTCATATCAACTATATCATATTTTTCATATAAAAAATTAATCAATATTTTGAATTTTTTTTCCACAAACAATGCCTCAAAATATATGAAAGGAATAATTGAATGGCATAGATTAAATAACACATCAAAGTTAATCGCATATGTATTGATATCATTCAATAAGAGTGGTGTACAAATACTTTTAAAAATATCCAATCTGATTATCAAGAGAATAATGATGAACCACCAATAAAGGGTAGATCAACTCCTCAATTAGGGCTTAAGGAAGCATATACAATAAAAAAAAAAATCTAAAATTTTAATATAGGGGAACAAAAATTTAATAATATTTTACATTATCTATATAAAAGTAAATATAAAAAATAAAAAATAGATAAGTTGGATTAGAAAAAATAAAAATAGAAATGTATTTCAAATATGTTAAAGTAAATAAATATTTAGTGGGATACAATTATAGTTAGAAGAGAAATATTTTATTTATGTTACAATTAAAATAATGGTAGATTTAAAATAACGAAGTGTTATAATTTAGTTAACGGTTATGATTTAGTTATGAGTAATGTTAAATTAAGGTAAGGATATAGTTCAACTAGGGTCAGTCATATAATTTAATATGAGTTAGAGTGTAATTAGGTCTAGGATATAATGCTAACCTCGACCATAATATTAATTTTACATCTAACCCTAATCCTAATTTATCTCTAGACCTAATTACAACTATAACCCTATACATAATCCAAATTCTACCTCTTAACCTAGAGTTAACAAAAACTCTAATCCTTACCCATCCCTCAATCCTTATCCTAACTCTAATAACCATAATTCTAACTATGATGTACAAATCCTTACTCTAACCATAATCCTAACACTAACCCTATTCCTAACCATAACGAAAGCTTTAAGCCTAATGAAAATACTAATCCTAAATATAATACTAACCATGAAATAAATCCTTACCCTAACAAAAATCCTAAACCTAAACCCTAAGCTTGACCCCTAATTTAAAACTCTAACCTGAGCCATAATCCTAATCGTAAACAAGACCATAACTCAAACACTAAGCCCAACCATAATCCTATCCTTAAACTACACATTAAACCGTAGCCCTAAATATATTCCTTACCCAAAGCATAAATCTAACAATAACCAAAACTATAACCCTAACCTTAACCCTAAATTATAACCCTAATCAAAAGTATAACCCTAACCATATAATACTAACCATGATGTAAACCCTTACATGAATGATAATCTTATCCTAAACCCTAAACCATAATCTTGTTTATAACCTTGAGTTTTAACCCTAATAATCATAATACTAACCATGATGTACATGCTTATCATAGCCATAATCCTAACCCTAACCAAATAACCTATAAACCTAATACAAGGCTAATTTAATAATCATATTTTTGAAGTGAACATAATAATAATAATAATAATAATAATAATAATAATAATAATAATAAGCGGAAAGATATCCTTCTAGAAGCACCTATTTTCATAATGTCTCTCAATTTAATATATATATATATATAATATATAGAAGCTAATTTATTGCAATCTCATAATGAATTACGTGACAGCTTCAAAAACAAAAGAGAGGCTGCATAATTATAAAAATTACAGCTCTCAAAAAAATTACTAAGAACTCAAAAAAGAGATAAAAACTCACTTTATTTAATAAAACACACTTACCTAAAACTCCAACTTAACATAAGAGACCTGCTTTATTTTTTACAATTAAAAACTATTATCTAAATGGAACTTAAAAAACTAAGGCTAAAAAGTTTCATCTTTCCCAGCATCAACCGTCTGAAAAATCAACCTCCATAAAATTTTCAAATCAAATATTATTCTTCTTAAAACTTGCATCACTATGGACCTCATATAATTTCAACAGATATCAAAATGGTAGGAAATTTGAGATTTATCAATAATTCCGCGAAGCACTTCCAATTTTTACAAAATAAAAAACTATTAGATTCTATACAAACTTTTACATCTTGATGAAGGTACAATTGTGGTTTTTCCATTGTAACTCTTTTCTGATAACTATTTATAAGGCGACACGAGAAGGAAACAGTGATAATTCGCGACATACCTGAACTAATTAGAATGAAAATAAAGAACAAATCGGAGAAAACAAGTGCAACAAACCAGAACAGTAATTACTGCATGCAACAAATAAATACTTTAAAGTTGTTTTTCGATATCAGGGTTTTCATGTTGGAAGCAAGCTCTGGAAAATAATTTTGTAGTTCCTCGTAACACTTATTACATCAAGATCCAAAATAATTTTCGAATCAAATAATATTCTTCTTAAATTTTGCATCGAATCCCACCTCATATAATCTCAACAATGTGAGTGCGATAGGAAATTTGAGATGTCAAAAATAACTTCGAGTGGCAATTGCAAGTTTTACATATTTATAGAATATAAATTTCTCAGATTCTATCCAGACTTTTACATCTTGACAAAGGCACAGTTGCGATAGAGTCATTATAACTCTTTAGTGCTATAAGGCGACTTAAGGAAAAACTATTATAATTCGTAATATACCTGAGCAAATTTGCAGATTGAAAACAAAGAACAAATTAGAGAATATCGATTATAAGAAGGCTTCGTGCATTTCAGAATTTGCTTACTAGCCAAAGAGAAAATCAATAAATATCAATCCAGTCTAAATTTATTTAGGACCCACTAATTCAGCTAACATATTCCAAAAGGAACGAAGTTCTACAAATAAATTGGAACGTCAGGTTGAAGCCACGTATTCGAAAAGAGTTGCACCATAAATTTCAATATTTTAAAATATAAATATCAATCAGGAAACCTTGTCACAAATACATAAAACAAACTAATACTTCAATTTACGATGTTTTCTGAACGCCATAAAATTTGACTACGGCATTGATTGCCACGAGAATATAGACTATGATTGTCAAGAACACAAATGAGACGAAAAGACCTAGTCGGCATGTGCAACTGGCAACAACGGTAGCTTGATCGTTATTTGGATTTCGCTCTGAATTTAACCGCTTTTCCTCGGCCATCCTTTGATAAATTAAATAATACAGCACTCCTAAAATTGAAGAGAAAATGAGCAGGCATATCATCACTGTTAACAAACTGGGCAGGCTCTGGCACATTGAGAAATAGAGCGCAAAAACTGCGATAGATATCCCAAAAACAGTTGATGCGTGTTTTATATATTTCCACTTTTCGTTTACAACCTCTTTTATCTGCATATCTGATGGAGGGGTTAGTTGAGGGCCAACAAGTGTAGATTCAGAAGCAATTCTGTCCATACCGCCAGTCGCCTCGCTCGGAGATGAAGGATGTCCCACTTCTATGTCGCCGCCATTGTTGTGTTGTGCAGGCGTGTCAAACCCTGAGAGAAAGAATCTAGGCATAACAGATAAAATATATTTAAGATAAAGCTCTTGGATATATTGCAGAATAGTTGAATACAGATTACCGTCGAGGAAATTCATTGCGTTCTAATCAGGCCCTGATCTTGTCAGGACTGAAACAATAATGAGAATATGAAGCTTGATAAGGCACCTCTAGTCTTTAATATATATGAAGACGGGACGACAGCAATACCGATGTTACTTATAAAATGTTGAGCGACGCTTTTAACATGTTGATATCATAGTTATTAATCTGATACTACGAAAGTAAACTGGCCCGACCAGTTGCCCAACGTCGCTTAACTCCTGCAGAGTGCAAATAATAGGAACACTTCAATTTAAAATGTAATAGAAAGGATGAAATGCTCTACACTATATCAAAATTCTATAGAAGGGAATTAGCAGAAGTCAAAACCTAAATACAGAGATGATCATGTTTTACTGCACAATCAAATGGACACAGAAAAAAGGAACGAAATTGAAAAATAGCAATCAATGCTAAGGAGAACCGTTTGAGGGAAGGCTAGACCTGAACTTGCCTAACGTTGTGATAAATCAATAACAGAGTTATAAGCATCTATCAGGTCTTCAGATATCTGGCTATGCTAGAAATTTAAAGATTCCAATATGCAATTATTTTTTCTTTTTTTTTAAGCTCCAATATGCAATTATTATTTCACTGCGCAGTTCAAGAAAATGTCTTTAAAACCAAGAAAACCGCAAACATTCAAAGAGATCACGAAAAGATCCATTAGCCGAGAGGTTCCAATGTTGATTAAATTTGCAGGCGAAGGGTGTATGAATCAAATCCTACAGTATAAAGGAAAAATAAAGAACAAGAATGCTTTGAGGACAGAATCCTATCATACATGAAATAGATTCGAAGATCTAAAAGCTAAGAGTCAAGAGAATGGAAATACGTACTTTTAAACAGTTTAGGAGCATCGCCCAGCCTGATTACCAGATTAAGCATCCTTCCGCAATTTGATAACATATAGGTTGGGGGCTTAAAATATTTTCTCACATAGTAATAAAATCAAAAGCCAAGTCTTGTACATAACGTCGATATATTATTGACCCCACTATGCAAACCGATCAAATATTTCATTTCATGTAGGTACTGACATTGTGCGTCAATATATTGACCCCCCTGTTCAAACCGACAAGATATTACGTTTCACTGAGGGACTGACCTTGTGGACAAGGTCATGAGGTAATCGCAAGCATCTAACACTGGTCAAATATTAATCTCATTGAGTTAGTAACAGCGTGGACAATAGGTACGATCACAAGCATCAAAAACTGGTCAAATCTAACTTCCATTAAGTGAGCGACCGGGTGAGTCCGGAACGGATCTTTGAAATATTGATCTCCCCATTCCAACAAAATCAAATGTAATTGGGCTGTGTGACGCGCTTTTTCAACGAAACGTGAGAGCGATATAATCAAGGAAAAGTATATTATGGACAGAAAGATAATGCTATCATAAGCATTTTGGAGCTCAAAATTTACAGGGGTAAGGTATATTTGCTTTGTTTGTGGTATAGTTGTTGTCTTCTATACGAAGTAAAGTGTAAATCCATATTATTATTACCCCTATGTACTGTTAAAGACAGATGGTTGAAATACTAAAACACTTTCCCAACATATTGAAGGTAATTCTGGACTATTGTGGGCTGTATTGGGCTACACCCCGATCTTGTGTGGATCACTTTCCACGAACGCGAGAGCGACAGAAAGCGAGAGCAAGTACAACAATGAATAAAATCAAAATGCGGAGTTAGTGAGGGGGATTCTGTCCAAGCTGACGTGATCGCAAGCCTCCCAATCTAGTCAAATATTGTTTGAAGTAAATTTCCGGGAAGTCCGATAGATAATGAAAGTAATCGCTTCTGAACCGTTCTCTACACCAAGGTGAGAGTGACAGAAAGCAACATGTAATGAACAAAATCAAAAGGCCGAGTTTGGAACAACAGGGGAGTGCGTATCCTTGTGGACAAGATGACGTGATTGCAAGCATTCCGAAGTCAAACATTTGTTTCAATAACCAAGTAGCATTCCGGACAATTTGAAGCCATCGCATATATATATCCCAAACTGGTCAAACATTGGTTTCAATGAGTAAGTAGATTTCTGGACAACGTAAGCGATCGCAAGCATCCCAAACTGGTCAAATATAGCCGGGCTAGTCAGAAATAAAACGTCGAGAGCTTGTGTTCTTTCCACAAGCGTGAGAAAGACAGAACGCAACACCAAATGTAGTTACAGACAAAATCAAAATCAAAATACCATGAGTTAGTGACCATGTGGACACGGCGAACTGTAATGGAGCAACTGGAAGGAAGCAACTCTGGAACAAAGTTTTGAAATATTGACCTCCCATTTCCAAAAAAAAAAATGTAATTGGGCTAGGCGAGAATAGGTCCCGCGCTTGTACGGCGCTTTTTTCAACAAACGTAATGGGGACAGAAAACAACAAGAATGACAAAATGTGGGTGAGTGTTCTTGATGACAAGGTGACGCGTTGATGAGCATTAAAATGGTCAAGCGTCACAAGCCCTGAGCTTCTGTGGGGGTCTTTCGTTCCAGACACGTCCTTTTAATTTTAGCCCCGTGTGTGAAACAAGTTTATTTGCTTTCTTATTACTTCCCATTCTGCGCGGCTCTTTCGTTTCAGCTTCGTATACGACACTTCGTATAGTTCAAATTAACGTGCTAGCGGGCCCTGTACGAAGAAATTTTGTCACGATTGATATGTTAATAAAAAATATACTGCCCCACATTCAAATTTTCTAGACTAAAACATTTGAACCTTTTAGAACTTTGACAACTTTCCTTGAACAACACACAAATAAGAGATAAAACACTGGAGGGAGAAAATTATATGAAAACTTGAATAACTTTCAATTGAATAAATAATTATAATAATTGAAAATTGTGTTATAAACAGTTGATTTTTTAAACAAAGAAAAAGCTCAAAAAAAAAACATAAAACTAAAAAGATTACTGATTTACAACCAATTTCTTAAATAAAGATAGAGCTTTTAAAAATAAAATTATACAAAGCTTATTTCGACAGTATGCAAATTGCTATTTATTTATATAGAAAAACAAAAAAAAATCTAAGATTTATTCAAACTCTTCATATCTTCAATCTCCCCCTAAACGATCAATGGAAGTGAGTCCCAACTGATTTCTGAAAGCAATAAAACTTGTACTTCGAAGAACTTTTGTACAGATATATGCAACTAGTTCAGATGAAGGACATAATTGTAACTCTACTTGCCCATCTTGAACCAAGTCATGAATGTAATGATGCTAGATTTCTATATGTTTTGTTCTGGCATGAAACAAAAGATTCTTTATCATGACAATAGTGCTATCATTATCAAAATAGATGATGGTTGGATATTCCTGAACCAAATGAAAATCTGCTAATATTAATCTAATCCACATTTCTTGAGAACTCGTTGATGAGGGGGTCATGTATTCTGCTTCTGCTAAAGAAAGGGCTACTATTGCATGTTTCTTACTACTCCAAGAGATAAAACTAGAGCCAAATGAAAAAACATAATCAGAGGTAGATATTCTATCATCCACTGAACCAACTCAATCAAAATCTATGTAACCAATTAGATCAAACATTTTAGTGGGAGATTAATGAGTGGCAAAATTGTGTGTAACACTCACATACCTTAGAATTCTTTTAGCAGTTTTCCAATGAGACTCGGGTGGATCATGCATGAACTAAGAGATGAGACTCACAACATACATAATATCAAGTCTAATAGTAGTTTAAGTATATGAGACTACCAACGAAACCTCTATAAAAAGTAGAATTAGCCTTGACACTTATATCATGCTTGGTTAGTTTCTCACCAAGTGCTATTATGGTTGCAGTTGCTTTACATGCCACCATTCTAAATTTCTTCAATAAATCAACAACATACTTGGTTTGGGAAATATATATACCTTCTGATGATTGTTGTACCTCCATACCAAGAAATTAGTGCATGAATCCTAGATCTGACGCTTCAAATTATCATTTTATTTCTTCCTGAAACTTCTTGATTAGAGCTTTTCTATTACCCATATAAATAAGATCATCAACATAAAGGCATACTATGAGAAAATCATTACCAATAGATTTGACATACAAGGTAGGCTTTGAATGGCTTCTATTGAATCCTTTCTTCGTGAAATAACTATCAATCCTAGCACATCAGGCACAAGGGCCTTGCTTCAACCCATAAAGGGCTTTCTCCAACTTGTAGATTAAATGTTCTTTTTCTAGAACTCCATAACCCATAGGTTGTCCCACATAAAATTCATCATCTATATAGCTATTTAGGAATGCCGATTTCATATCCATTTGAAATATTGGCCTCTTGTATTGTGCTGCAATAGCCAATATAGTATTGATTGTATCAAGTCTAGCCACATCAAAAAATATTTCTATATAATCTACTCCAGGAGCTTGGGAAAATCCCTTGGCAACCAATCTTTCCTTATGTTGTTCTACTAAACCATCTAAATGATATTTAACTTTATATATCCATTTCACACCATTCACATGCTTGTCTTTGGAAATTTGAACTAATTCCCAAGTATTATTCTTATGAATTGAATGCATCTCAGCATTCATAACATTAACTCATATAGGTTCTTTCACTACTTCTTCATACACAAAGGGTTCAACTTTAATTGTACTAACCAGAGATAAATTAACAACTAGATTTATATTTTCACTCCTCTAATAAATATCAACCAAACTTTATACCAATTTTTGGAGCTGATGTTGGAGGTGAATCTTCACCCGATTTTCTACTACTAGAGGAACTAGTTGAACTTGGAGGACTAGAGCTGAAGCGTAAACTTCCACTTGAGCTAGTCACGAGAGGAGCAAGTTATTATCTTCAATATTGAGGATTATGGATTGATTTTTTTGCATGACATCTTTCAATTTCCATACTCCCCCTTTATAAAAAATCACATCTCGACTAACAATCCAATGCTTTATGTCAAGATTATAAAATTTACAGCCTTGACTTGCAGTACAATATCCCACAAAGATACAAAGTTGGGACTTGGAATCCAATTATTTCCATTTTTGAACTAGAACATGCACATATTCCAAGTAAGAAAATAATTGAAGATGAGACACATAAATATTTTGACCATTCCATACTTTCCTTGGAGTGATGTTTTGAACTACTTTTGTGGGACTACAATTGAGAATATATACAGTAGTTGCAACTACTTCACCCTAAATATTATTTGGAATATTTTTTATCTCCATCATACATCATGTCATTTACATAATGGTATGGTTCTTTCTTTAAGCAATACTATTTTTCTTAGGTGTACATGTTGTAGCAAGTTTTCTTTTTATGCCATTCTTTATACAAAAATAAGAAAATTCATTAGAAGTAAACTCTCCCCCTCTATCTATTCTTGGTATTTTTACAAGATACCTACCTTACTTTTCAATAGATTCTTTAAAGTTCTTGAAGCATTCATAGGCTTTGTATTTATGCTTTATAAATTAAACCTACTTTTGGGCGAGATAAATCATCAACGAAAGTAAAATAATAAAGGTTCTAGCCAAAAGATTCCAGTTCAGGTCATTGAAAATGCTAACATGCACAAGCTCTAAAGGAGATTTGGCTCTCCAAGATTTGTTTTCCAAAACCCTATCTCGATGATGCTTTCCAAATGTACACGCTAAACAAACTTCTTTCTTTGCCTTGATTTTAGAAATCCCTCCAACCATATTCTTCTTATTCAATAAGGTTAGCCATTAAAAATTCATATGACCATATTGTTAATTTGTCATAACCATGAATCATCTATGGTTAATTTTCAAGAGTGCATACAACTTACTAGAAACCAATGTGAGAGGAAACAAACAATTTTTAGTCATACAATGTTGGGATAACTGATGCAATGATGGTAAGTTATTTGATGGTATAGATTTGGTGTTGAGATGATCAGTTATTGTGTTTTCATTCATGTCAAGTATTGACCTAGTGTTCTTAGTGTGTTTCAAGTGGTTTCAATTATCGTGATCCTTAAGTGGTACTTGAAAATCTCTTTAGATGATAACTATATGATCGAAACTGTTGAATGTGTGATTTTTGTAAGTTATGATTTATTGAAGTGTGACAAGGAAACTGCTAGAAGAGTTTGTGACTAGCAATGAGTGATTTGATTGGTTCATCAAATCTATGGTGAGTTAGGTGGCTTGATCACATAATTGTATTGTTGATAGCATGTTGAGATCATGTTTATGACCATAATTGATTTGGATGATGGGTAAGCATGTTCTGTGGTTATATAAGTTGTTTCAATGAAAGGTGGAAGTGTTCTTAAGTTACCAATGGTAGATCATCTATTAGTGACCCGTAATCAAGTTGTGATAACTCATTTTTGTTTGTGTTGTCATGAAAACATGTCACAATTAATTTTTTGGTGATGTTTTGGCATTACATTGATTGAGGTAGATATTTTATCAAGATGAATACTGAGGTTGTCAAAACATGTTTGATTGTTCTTGATAAAATAAATTGTAAGGGTTTATCATTTGGATGACATGTTTGGTAAATATGGTTGTTAAATTGGGATGTTTGTTTTGACATGATCTCCCTAAGCACAAAGATTGAAAAAGTGATTTCAAATGTGTTGGATGAGGTTTTATGGAACTGGCAGGATTAGGGCTTGAGTGGTGATATTTATATCATGAAATCAAAGATTTGTATGTGTTAGGAATGAATACTAAATATGCCCTATGGGGGAGTATTCAAGTCATTCTATAGCAGTTATATGTTGCATTCATGACTTTGTTTTTCATTGATGTCGACTCATTGATCTACCAGAGATTAGTAGAGAAGTAGACAATGTTTAAATTAGCACGTGTGGATAATTGTAGATCAAACTATGCGGCATTGAGGACTTGTTCTTTATTGTGTCCTGAGATTATGGTTAAGAGTGCATATGAAAATTCAATTATTCATGATAGTTATGAGTAATCTCATGGAAACAGTATTCTGAGAGTGTTTCTGAGAATCAGCTTCAAATAATTGGATTATATATCCTAACTGGGATAGAATCTAGACATGAAAATTTATACAAAGGTTGAAGACATTTCAGAGGTGACTTGGATGAGACAGCATAGTTAGAGGTCGCACATGTGAAGATCTACTAAGCTTGAAAGCTGATAGTGTTTATGTGGTTATGAAATATTATGTAACATGTAATGATCTATATTTTTTAATTGGTTAAGCCTAGTTAGCCGACTCTATTATAATTTACTTCAGTGCAGTATAAAGGAAGGATTGTTTTCCTTGATTCAATAATGAGAATAAAAATGACAGAAAGGATATGATGATGTTGATGTTGTTAGAGGATATGCGAATTGAGCAGATCTGGTAAAGTATTTGGTGGAGTTTTGGCATAGACAAAGGAGTGAAGATAAGTTGCTGAGATCAATAATTGTTGGTATTATTATATTTGGATAATACAAAGATTATTTGGACAGTGAGTTTAGTGATCTTTCCCCTGAAGATGTTTGGATAGTGGGTTCTTCTTCCTTTCTTAACTCCTAACAAGGTTAGAATTTTTTAATAGGGATTCAAAGTCTCCTAATAGGGACTAATATGTATTGAATCTACTACATAGACTCCTAACAGATTCCACCCTCTCACAAGAAATTTTCATATTAGTACATCTTTTGTGGGTACCATCCCCACCGGGGTTTACTCTCTGATCAAGAGGTTCCCTAGTTAACATATCTTGTGTCATTGTGTATGTTTACATTTCTATGGTTGTTTTTTATGTTGGTTACATGTTTGAGATCTAATAATGTTATTAAAATTTATTTTCAGATAACTGATTCAAACCCCCCCCCCCCCCCCCCCCCCCCGCCCCTCAGTTGTCTTGGTGGACTTTACTTTCTAACAATTGGTATCAGAGCCACAAGTCCTTGAAAGAAAATTTTAACAACTTAAGGAGATCTATGTTGAGTCATTTCAGAAAAGAAAGTCCTAAGTTTGATGGAGTTAACTATGAAAGCTGGAAAGAAAAGATGAAGACACATATGCTATGTTTAGGAGCAGGATATTGGTTGATTAAAAAGAATGAAAAAACTATCATTGAAGGAGACAAAATTGAAGACTGTGATGATAAAGAAAGAGATCTATTTATGTGTAACATGCTTTCCATAGAATCACTTTTGTCAGCTCTTCCTGAGAATGAATATAGTCGGGTAAAAACTCTAAGGATGTGTCATGAAATTTGGTGAGCTTTACAATCTATGTTTGAATGTGATATACATGCTAAGAGAATGAGATTAGAGAATTGGATATGTTTATTTCAAGATGCAAAGATGATGGAAGTTGAATCTGTTAGAAGTTATATTGGTAGGATATCAGAGATTGTTGCTGGTATCAAAACAAGTGAAGGAAAAAAAAAATAGAGGTGAAATTATATGGAAGATCTTAAAGACATTGACCCCTGTGTTTAAGAAGATAGGGTAGATTATTGAATAATTTATACCTTGTACTAAAAAATTTACCAGAGAAACTCTTCTTGGAAGATTAGAAGCAACGGAGATAGGCTTGAGACAATCTGGAGATTTTCCTAGAATTGAAACAACATTTAACGCACTTAGTTTTTGCCCTAATTTTTCAAGAAGTATAAGTGTCAGTGGAGATTATGCTAGTAGCAATAGATCTAAGACTGAAGAAGACAAAAAGATTGAGGAAGGAATTTCCTTTCTTGTGAAAAGAGAACCAGAAGGTAAGAAAATCTTTAAATGTTGGACATGTCAAGAATATGGTCATTTGGCATCTAAATGTCCCAAGAGAGTAAACTTTTATAAGAATAATTCTAAACCTAGAAGATCTAAAGAATGTTTTTGATTAAGTAAAATAGGTTTAATAGGGTGCCTGAAACCCACAAGATTAGAGTTGAAACATACATGAGACAGTCCACATTAAGCCCAGGGCCGGAAAACCACAGCTAGACAGAGCAGGCTAGGCAAGAGATAGCCAGGGCACCACCCAAAAGATGGACAAAGGAAAGGACAAGGTCAAGAGAAGTTAACAAAAAGTAGCCTCACCCACCCACCAAACAAGGAGTTAAGTTTGTAAGGTTTTTCCTTCTATACACTGGAGTCATTCCTTTTCAAGAATACTCTTCACTTCTTTGGTAAAGTCATCACCATTATGCCAAGTCATCTTAGCATCCTTCATGACAACCAGGTTGGAAAACTAGTCTACCACTCCATTGGCTTCCCTATACACATGGGTGATGAACACCTTCTCAAAGGAATTAAGGATGGCCCGAGTTTCATCTCTAATGTTGGCTATAGTCCAAGAGGGAGGGTGAGAAAGATTGAGGCAATTGATAATGTTCATCAAATCACCTTCCAGCCAGAGGCACTTAACCCCCTGTTCTATGAAGATCTAAAGAATGTTATTATACTAATGATGAATAATTTGAGGCTAGCATTGAGAAAATATTAAGTGAAAGTGATAATGAAAGTGATGACATAGGATTTGTAGCAATAAAAGAAGAAAACCATGAAATTGAAGTTAGAGAAGAAAAATCTTTAGTTTCAAAAGTTGACAAGAAAACTAATTGGATTATAGACAGTGGTTGTTCACATCATATGACTAGAGATATGAGAATTTTTATAAATTTTAACAATTATGATGGAGGAATTGTTAGAGTTGGAAACAATGCACCTTTCCTGATAAAGGGAATATGATCTATTACTCTTGATGGAAAGACTAACATTGATGATGGATTGAAACATAATCTTCTAAGTGTTGGACAGTACTGAGAAAACTTGGTTGATCAAGGATAAGAATGGTAAGATGATTGGAAAAGGATGAAGAACCAAAGGTAATGTATTTTAGTTGAATCCCACTAAGATGACATGTTTGATTACTAAATTTGATGATAGTTGGTTATGGCACAAAAGGTTTTGTCACATAAACTTTGATAACATTGTGAAAGTGAGCTCTATTTGCAGTAAGATATTTGCCTAAGATTATGAAACATACTAACATGATATGCAAAGAATGTGTTATGGTTAAGTAGAAAAGAAGTTATTTTCCCTATAAGAAGTTCACCACAGTAGCAAAATTGGAAATTGTTCATATAGATCTGAGTGGTCCCACAAGGACTAGAGGATTCTATGGTGAAAGGTATTTCATGACTTTTTTTTATGACTTTACTAGAATGATGTGAATAGTATTTCTTAAACAAAAATCAGAAGCATTTGACAAGTTTAGATTAATTAAGAACAAATTTGGGGATGACTCAGGAATGAAGATTAAATGTTTAAGATTTTATAGAGCTGGAAAATTTACTTTAAAAGAATTTAATACTTTTTATGAAGTGAATGGCATTAAGAAATGACTTTCAACCCCTATAACACCTGAATGAAATGGTATTATAGAAAGAAGAAATAGATCAGTAACTGAGACAACAAGAGCTATGTTATTTAAGAATGATATAGCGAAGATATTATGGAGAGAAGAAGTGAATACAATAGTATATATAATGAACTGAATACAAATTAGAACAGACATAGATAAGATACCTTATAAATTATGGTTTGGACATACATCGTCAGTTAAGTATTTCAAAAAAGAATACTTGATTATGATTCAGATGAAGAAGTTCTCCCTGGAGTTGATCAAGAAAATGTTGAATTATTTTATGAAACTAACAGTGATTTGCATAATGGGAATTATATTGAGGAAATACAAGAAGAACTGAGACTAGAACCTAGAGTTGAAGCAATAACTGTGATAGTGACACCTATTAGGAATCTAATAAGGAATCATCCTGCTGATAAAATTATTGGGAGCATTAAAAAATGAGTTATGACAAGAAATAAGGTACAAAAAGAACTATGTTTTATTTCTCAAATTGAACCTAAAACTACTAATGAAGCCTATAAATATGATAACTAGATTCAAGCAATGAAGGAAGAACTAGATCAAATTAAAAAGAACAAAACTTGGGAGTTGGTCCCTAGACCTAAAGATAAGAATGTTACAGGAACAAAATGGGTTTTCAGAAACAAGATGAATGAACAAGGTGAAGTTATAAGAAACAAAGCAAGATTGGTATGTAAAGGATACTCACAACAAGAAGGAATTGATTATTAAGAAACATTTTCACATTTTTCAAGAATCGAAGAGGTAAAAATATTTTTGGCTTATGCAGCTTATAAGAAATTCAAAGTGTATTAGATGAATGTGAAGTTAGTATTTTTGAATGGAGAATTGGAAGAAGAAGTCTACATTGAGAAACCTGAAGGTTTTTCTTTGACTCAAAAAGGAGACATGGTATGTAAATTGAACAAAGCTTTATATGGACTAAAACAAGCACCTATAACATGGTATGCCATATTAGATAAATATTTTATAAAATTGGGATTCGCTAAAGGCATCACAGATATTAATTTGTATCTAAAAGAAATTGAGAATGGTTTATTGATTGTAGTTATTTTTGTTGATGATATTATCTTTGGAGGTGAAGATGAAGCTAGTGATAAATTCATTGATGAAATGAAGATGAAATTTTAAATAAGCACACACTAGTGATGATATTTTCTTCTCTCAAAAAAATTTGAAATCAATTTTTTTCTAGGATTACAGATAGTGCAAAATAGTGATGATATTTTCTTATCTCAAACAAAATATCTGAAAGACATATTGCAGAGATTTGGTCTGGAAAATTGTAATCCTTTTGGCACACCTATGGTAACTAGCCATAAGATATCTAACACAAATGAAACTTTTTCACTTGAACAAAAGAAATACATATACATGATTGGAGGTTTGCAGTATTTAACTCATACAAGACTAGATATATCACATGCAGTTGGCATTATTGCAAGATTTCAAGATGATCTTAAACAGTCACATTACGCAATGGTAAAAAGAATATTTGGGTATTTGAAAGGAATAATTAACTATGGGTTGTGGTATGATAAATCAGATGATTTTACCCTATGTGCATATACATACATAGATTGGGGAGGTAGTGTTGATGGAAAAAAGAGTACAAGTGGTGGAGCATTTTTTCTTAGAGGAAGATTGGTTTCTTGGCTAAGAAAGAAAAAAAAATGTATCTCATAGAGCACAACATAAGAAGAATATGTAGCACCAATGAACAATTATAATTAGATAATATGGATGAAACAAATTTTGAAGGATGTCTAAGAACCCTGTGTTTTATTCTAAAATAAAACATATAGAGATCAAATAGCATGTTGTAAGAGAGAAAGTTATAGAAAAAGAAGTCAGACTTGAGTATATTAGTACAAAGGAGAAGATTGTAGATATATTTACAAATCTCTTACCTAATGATAAATTTGAGTACTTGAGAGGTATGCTTGGGATTATGCCCCAGTCTACTTTTGAGTAGTGATGCAAAAAGTTGAATCAGTCCAGTGGTATAAGAACACTATCCTATCTGGACTATATGTTGATGTTTCCTCTATGGGAGAGTATGTGTGTTTCTAAGCTGATTCATGAAGGAATCTTCTAAAATTATTTTCTAAATAGTGTCTTTTGACATTCAAGCTTGTATTGGATTGACATATGGATGCTTACTTTGTCATTAATGTCAATGGGGGACAAGGATACATGAAAAAAAATGTGATGATTTATTTGATGATTGATGAAGAGGATTTGAAAAAGTAAAGTACTGAGGAGAAGGATACATCTGATGATTGATTTGATGATTAATGAAGAGGATTTGAAAAGATAATGTAGAACAATAATGTTGTAGTTTGGTATTCATGGAACTTTGATGTTTTTCATCTATGTTGCCATCAATGCCAATGGGGGAGATTGTTAGGAATGAATGTTGAATATGTCCTATGGGGAAGTATACGAGTAGTTTTGTAGAAGTTATATGTTGCATTCATGACTGTGTTTTTCATTGATGTTAACTCATTGATATATTGGAGATTAGTAGAGAAGCAGACAATGTTTGAATTAGCGCATGAGGATAATTGTAGATCAAGCTATGTGGCCTTGAGGACTTGTTCTTTATTGTGTCCTGAGATTATGGTTAAGAGAGTGTATGGAAATTTAATTATTCATGAAAGTTATGAGTAATCTAGAGGAAACAATATTTTGACAGTGTTCCTAAGAATCAGCTTGTGATAACCAGATTATATCTCCAAACTAGGATAGAATCTGGACATGTGAAGTTGTACAAAGGTTGAATAAATTTTGGAGGTGACCTAGATGAGATAGCATAGTCTAAGGTCACACGTGTGAAGATCTACTAAGTTTGGAAGCCGACAATTTTTATGTGGTTATCAAATATTATGTAACGTGTAATGATTTATATTTTGTAATTGGTTAAGCCTAGCTAGATGACTCTATTGTAAATTATTTGAGTGTGGTATCAAGGAAGGATTGTTTTCCTTTATTCAATTATTTTAATAGAAAAGAAAGAAAGATATGATAATGTTGATTTTTTAAGAGGATATGGGAATTGAGAAGATATGGTATTGAGATCTGGTAAAGTATTTGGTATAGTTTTAGCATAGATAGAGGAGTGAAGATAAATTGTTGAGATCAGTAATTGTTGGTATTATTCTATTTAGATAATACAAAGATCAATTGGATAGTGAGTTCGGTGATCTTTCCCCTGAATCTATTTGGATAGTGGGTCCTTCTGCGTTCCTTAATTCCTAATAGGGTTAGAATCTTTTAACAGGGATTCAAAGTCTCCTATCATGGGCTGATATGTACTAAATGTATTTCATACACTCCTAACAGAGTCCATCCTCTCACAAGGAATTTTCATATTAGTGCATCTTTTTTGGGTACCATCCCCACCGGGGTTTACTCTCTGATCAAGAGGTTCCCTTGTTTACATATCTTGTGTCATTTTGTATGTTTACCTTTCTATGGTTTTTGTTTATGTTGGTTACATGTTGAGATCTAATCATGTTATTAAAAGTTGTTTTTAGATAACTGATTCACCCCCCCTCTTAGTTATCTTGGTGGAATTTACTTTCTAATAGTATGTGTATACCATGGATGTGAATGTGAGATCAAGATAGTATGTACCAAAGTGTTCTAAGGATAAAATGTATATGTTACAAAGGATCTAATCAAGAAAAGGAATTTTTATTTCTAGACCAAGTGACCCTAATAGGTTTCCTATTGTAAATCCCTTAAGTAGGTAGACCCTAATAGGTCTTATTTTTAAATCTATTAACAGAGTGGCTAATCAACTTGAGTTTGAAATCTCCTAACAAAGTTACTCCTAGTAGGGTAAATCTCCTAATAGGGATAAAGGTAAATCCCATATTAGGTGGCACCTAAAAGTTTCATTGTAAACTCCTAACAATGTTAAGCTCCTAACAGGGCATACTTTAGAAAAGTAAATTAGTTGTGGGTCATCATTCCCACCATGGTTTTCAACCATTTGGGTTTCCACATGAAAATATTTGTGTTATTTGTTGCATACATTGTGATGGCTATGTTTATTTGATTAATTTTCATTTTCTTATCTATCAGTAAACTTGTGAATGTTCATTTTGAGTTAAAGAAGTGGAAATTTAAACATATATTATATTATTGATTCATCTCCCCTCCAGACCCTCTTATTAATCTCAACCCTTAGGACTAATAATTGGTATCAGAGCCTAGGTCACTTAAAGAATCCTAACATCTCGAGAGATTCCATGAAGGAAATTATGGAGTACTATAGAAGACAACTTGTAGAGGTTGAATATATGATTGAGAAACTGAAGGATAAGTTCAAGATCTCTATGCATACGAGATAAGAGTTGGTTGAAACATTGAATGAGATTCAATATCTCATTGAATACTTATCAGAGAAAAGTAGATATGATGAATCTAAGGTAGAATTTATGGTCTTGGGGAATGAGAAGCTAGCTAAGGACAACAAGGACATGCTTAAGGTGATGGAAAAGATAAAGAAAGAAAATAAGAGCATGAAAAGGGAGTCGGAAAGATTCTCAATGAAAATGGGTCAAGATATAGAAGCATGGAAAGATGTAGATGAACCCAAGAAAGTTGCATAAGATGCTCTCAAACATAAAGATGACATCTTAAGAGTCAAGATGGAAAAAATATTCAAATCTGAACAAGAAGTTGCTATTTTTCATGAGCACCTACATGATACAAATGAACAAAATTCCAATTCCATAACAAAAAATGTGAATCTGAGGAATGAGAATGAAAGGTTGAAAGGATATCTGAAGGTAGCCAATGACTTTTTGGAAAATTTCAATAAGATTTCTACTAAACTTAATGAACAAATCTTAAACCAAAGGAGAAATGGTGAGAAAATACGTATAGGGTTTTCAAAATTTGAAGTTGGAGAGTCATCTGGCACAAAGGAGATCCATGCAAAATGAGATTCAGCACCTAAGGTAAAAAAAACAAAGATGTAAGATGAATTATAGACTGGTATATTTAAATTGTCACAAAGGTCATAATGCTAATGTACATATAGGTCTAGACATATTGGACCTAATAGATCTAACATACCTATTCCTAGATTTGGAAACTTTTATGGTAGATCTAAAGGTTATAATGCTAGATCTAATATCTTTCATGGTAACTATTATCATTGCAACAGGTATGGTCATAAGGTTAATAAGTGTAGGACTAAAATCAATAATCAAAGGCCATATAACTCCTATTAGAAGAGACCTAATTAACAAAGTAACTGATTGGATCTTACCTGTTCAATTTATCATAATTATGGATACACATCAGTGAATTCTAAGATGAAAATTGGTAGAGGTAATGCTAGATTGTGGAGAAAAATAGGTAGGGTGTTTCACTATTGTAATAAGATTTCACATCTTTCTAGATCTTGTAGAGATAAGAAGAAAAACATCAAAGATCAATTGGTGAATATGCATGTTAATGATAAAGGAAAGAAAACTGTAGATGTCAAAAGAATCAAAAAATAAATGAAGGAAACATGGGCTAGGAAAGGTGAACTCAAATCTTCTCAATTGACAGAGAGCTCTGCAACATCAGGAAATGTGGAGAATTCATTATCAGACTAAGTCAAAGCTATTGGCTTAGGGGGGGAAAATACAATAAGATCTATAACCTATCCTCTAATTTGTGGGCACGGTAAGATTTATCAACATATTTAGATTCTTATTGATGATATGAAAGAACATGATGATTAATATGTACTACATATGATTCTATGTGACTACATAATGTTTTCTTTTGACATAATTAGCTCTCATATTCTAACTATTGCAACCAGTTAAAGGTAATATTTGACCATTTCATTTATTACTAGTAAGTGAAATGTTATAAGGGAATAGCAAATGGATACAAAGAGTCAAAAGGAAAGAGTAAGAATAAGGGCACCAATAAGACTTCATATGAGTTATGGCATGGTCACACACCTAGTGTAAAATACTTCAATGTTTTTGGAAGAAAATTCTACATATAGAGAGATGACTATATAGAGAAATTTAATCCTAAGAGTGATGATTCAATATTATTAGGATATTCTACAAAAAGAAAAGAATATAGGTGTCTAAACATGAGAACCAACAAGTTAATAAAAAGTGAAAATGTGAATATTGATTAATTCTCAGAGCAGAATGATGGTTCTAGCAAGAATAAATCAGGAGATGATTGAAGGTAATTGTATATGTTGAACAGGTGGAGCAAGAAGTTAAAAATTGAAATAATAAGGATGAACTAGTTCAATCCATAGAAGAGACTCCTAGACCTAAACTGATAATGGAAAGGTATATAAAGTTGAATTATTTTGTTGATCATATTATTGGTGATAAGAATGCTAGTTTTCAATCTAGAAGAAAGATTAGAGAAAGTACCTATCTAGTTTCTGGGTTCATGAACCTAAATTTGTAGCAAACTCATTGAAGAATGAAGAATGGGTTAAGTCCATGGAATAAAAATTGGATCAAATAAATAAGTACAATACTTCAGTACTAGTTCCTAGACCCATTGATAAGAATGTGATAGGAACTAAGTGGGTTTTCAAAAATAAACTCACTGAAGTTGGTGAAGTTTTCTGTAATAAGGAAAGACTTGTGGTTAAGGGGTATGCACAAGAAGAAGGCTTGGAATATGTAGAGACTTTTTCACTAGTGTCTAGACTTGAAGGAATGAGGATTTTTATAGCATATGATTCTTATAAAGGTTTAAATTTTTTTTAAGTGGTTCTCAAATTTCCATTCTTGAATGGAATTCTAGAAGTGGAAGTTTACATAGAACAACTTGATGGTTTTACACTATCAGAAGACGAGGACATGGTGTTCAAGTTGTAGAACACACTTTATGAATTGAAGAAGGAACCAAGGGCATGGTATGAGAGACTCCACTCATATCTGATCAAGATTAGTTTCATCAAGACAAGTGAGGATATCAATGTTTACTTGAATATTAAGAAAGATGACCAATTGTTGATTTTTGAAGTCTTTGTGGATGACATCATTTTTGGTGGAAATGGTGAGATGAGCATTGCATTTGTAGATGAAATAAGGAAAAAATATGAGATGTCAATGTTTGGAGAGATGAAATTCTTTGTTGGATTGTAGATATCTTAGCACAGTTATGGAATTTACATCAGCCAGACAAAGTATGTGAGGGATGTATTAAATAATTTTTTTTTAGAAGATTCTAAACCAGTTGGAACTCCAATGGTGACCAATTGTAAGCTATCCAAGGAATATTATTCTAAATAGGTGAATGTAAATTTATTCATATCCATGATGAGTAAGTTATAGTATGTTGTTCATAGTAGGCCTGATATAGCACATGCAGTTGGAATAGTTGTAATATTTCAAGTTAATCCTAAGGAATCCCATATGGTGTTCATGAAGAGAACCTTTATATACTTAAAAAGGACTAAAGACTATGGTCTTTGGTATGATGAAAAATGAGGTTTTACTTTGATTGTGTATACTGATGTAGATTGGGAAGGTAATGTGGATAATATTTCTTTCTTGGAGAGAGACTTGTGTCATGGACAAGAAAAAAGAAGAACTATATTTCTCAATATACTATAGAGGTAGAATATGTTGTTGCTAATATTAATTACACTCAAGTTTCTTGGATGAATAATCTATTGGAGGGTATTAAGGAAAAGGTAACTAAACTTGTTCTATAAACATATCCAAGATCCTCATGATGCACTCTAACACCAAGCATATTTAAATTAAGTAACATTTTCTTAGAGAGAGGGTTCAAGAGAAAGAGGTGCAGTTGGAGTATGTACCAACTAAGGAGAAATTTGTACATATTTTACCAAGCCACTTGCAAAGGCTATGTTTGAGTATCTAAAAGGAAAGTTGGGGGTCATTCTCGTACCTCAGAAAAATTAAAGTGATGTTGCATCATTCCAATGTTTGGTATTCGAAATCTTTGTTGGATTGATGTAATAAGGTGCTACTCCTTACTAGGAGCAGTCTGTGGTAAAGATACTGAAGGAGAAGAAGTGATATATTGTATGGAATCTTTGGAAATGTTGTCAAAGGGGGGGAGATGTACTTGTATCATCTTAAAATGGACTCACTTCCATGGTAAGAGCATTTAGCCCTCCGAGTAAGTTGTTTGGGGTCATGTCGAACGCCTTGAATGGATATTCAGCTTGGATCTGGCCTTTTCCCCTATTCTACCCCATTTTCCACTTCTTCCTAGCATTTTTCTAGCATTCTGGACCATGAGCATGAGGTTTTTGACCACAAGGTCAAAGTTGACCTTATGGGGTCAAGGTCGATCTCGACCTTGACCTAGTTAGGTGTGAGCTTGACCTTGACCGTAGGTTCTGGGATCTTCAGGGTTTGCTTCTGGTTTCGGGATCTCATCAAAATCTTGCATTTTCCTTCTTCAAGGCCACTATTTCTCAGATTAAGTGTCAAATTCTCAAATTAATATTTGAGGTGGACCTTTCTCAATATTTGTATAGGATTCCTAATTTATTATTGGAGATTAGCCTTTCTTTAGTTTTGTGCTTAATACTCAAATTAACTTTGGGGTTGGCCTTACCTTGAATTTTGTAACAAGTCCCCTCCTAGAGTTTTGTGTCAAGACTTTAATTTAATTTCCTCTCCGTGTGCACCTCTCTAGAGTTTTGTGCCATGGGCCCTTAATTATTATTTTCTACGAGGCCCCTCTTGTGCCCTAGATCACTATAAAAGGGAGCCTTTGTCTCTCATTTTCTCCATCCACTTTCATGATCAACCTCTCAAGTGCAAGCATTCAAGCCTTCAAGCATTCAAGCATCCAATTCATCAAGGAGATCCATTAGAAGCCATTGAAGGATTCAAGCTCTATGGAGCCCTCTTGTTGAAGATCCATCGATTCAAGCATCTTCCTATTCCAAGATCCATTCAAGATTGGTGTTGAAGATCTAAAGACAATTGACTAGAGACATCCTACATTTGTTTCTACATTCATCCATTCTTGTGGATTCAAGGATTCATCCTCCACAAGGGTTTCAACTCAAGCAAGGTGAATTATTCCATTTACTTTGTTTACTCCAGCAATTTCAATTCAATTTCAAGGTTAATTCCTAAATTGGGGTTTGGCTGAGGCAAACCCCTTCCCCCCCCCAAAAAAAAAAACCATTTTTCTTGTAGGTACAAGTGTCGAATTTCAGATCTGAAAGTATATTTGGATACCCTTTTCGATGAACTTCTAAGATCTGCAAATAGAATTTGAATCTGACTTTAGAATAAAACTGTAGATCCTGACCTAGTCAGGTACAACCTCAAACCTGACTTGGTTAGGTACAACCTCAAACCTAACCCAATTCAAATGTTAGAAAAATATTTTTGGGTTTTGTAGATCTCACAGTTTCGGTATAAAGTTATGGAAATCAACAGTTTTTTAGATCGTTTGACAGGGTTTTCACCTGATTCTTTTTCACAGGTAAGTAACTTTATTTCTTAATTTCAATATTAGTCATCTACATTTACTTTCTATATCAATACAATTTAATGTAAGTGTAAAATATTGGCTTTGGGGTCTCTTTTATGTGCAAACCATTGTTCTAGGACCCCATACACTATTTTATCCTTTACATTTTGGTGAACCCAACACGCTTACTCTCCTTTTCTTTTGTGGATTTAGATGTCCTACTGTGCTAGATCTTCATTTACATTATCTTGTGTGTTCACTGTTAGAGTAGTCATATTATAGCTAATAATTTATTTATTTAATTATTAGTCTATTATTATCTACACTTAATTTAGACTTAGGCATCTTATTATTCTTTAGGGTTTTCACCTTTAGGGTTTCGGTATCCTTTTATAAGGATTCCCTCTTTGTATTTTATTCATTCACTTATTGGATCATAACGAAAGATTCTTTTCATGTGCATATGATGCATCTAGCTTTTTGTCCTCCATAGCCTTTTCTTGCTTCTATTCTTTCCTTCTTCCATGTGACAGAGTTAGGCATGTAGGTGTTCTTGGGAGATTAGTTTTTCACCTAATCTAACATGGTATTAGAGCCATCTTGCTGCTCACTGTTCATGTTTTGTTAAAGTGTTTCAGAAGCAGGAAGTTTTCTATATTTTTCAGAAGGTTTTTATGTGGATTTAACGGGGACCTTTGTTTCTGTTCATTTTGGGCTCAAATAGACATCACCGTTGCACTCAAAGTGCCCCAAAACCCTAGAATCCATATAAAATTTGTCCATTTTAAACAACTTTGCAATTTGATGCAAAAAGCTTTTGCATACCAAGTCGTACGACTTGGCACGCAACCTGAGATGACAATTTTTTTCAAAAAATTAATTTTTTTTTTTTTTGAGGGGCAGCCACCCTGGCGCCACCCCGCTGCCTCCACAGAGTCACCGTAGTCTCCGCCCACTGCGGCCACCGCCGCACTCTACAAAACTGTCATTGCTCACTGCCCAACACCCAGTGCTCCACTCCGCTAGCCCCCAGTGCTCCGCCTCACCAGCCGCCCACCTCTGCCGCCCAGCCGGCCTTCTCCAGTGTCGGTGCCAGCGTTGCCACCTCCCGGCCCCCGCTCCACTTCGGCTCCGCTTCAGCTCCCTGGCGGGTTCTTAAGCCCCGCAGCGGTCATATGCATAACCAGGAGCTTCAGCTCAGCCTGCTGCGAGTGCCATGCACCCAAGGGCCAATTTTTTTCAGCCCCAGGGGCTTAAAACCTATTTTTGGAGCCTTTCTATCCCCCTCGCACTAGTTTTGCTCTATCTGGAGCATACGGAGGTCATTTTTGGACTTCTTTATATTGTCGGAAAGCTCTTTCTGAGCTCTTTATGATTATGGAGGTTAGGATTTTTGGCTCTTTTATTTTGATATTTTTTTTTTCTATTAAATTTTGGGGTCTATTTTTGCCTTCTGTGAGCCCTTTCTTGCTCATCCGGACTCTATTTTTGGCCCACTAGATTTTGTCAGAAAGATGGTTCAGTGAGTTTTGCAATGGTAGGGGTCTTTTATCCATATTATACTCTAGGTTCTTTCTCCTCTGAGTTTTTCACTTTCACACTCTGGTGGATTAATTGGGTTCTACAGGTCTTGGGATCTATTCTTCTAGCTCACTCTTCTTTCTGACTTCTAAGCATTGTATGCTTTTCTTATGTAGCATTCTCTTTTCTATAAATGTACTAAGATAAAGTTCCTACTTCTGCATTTTTGGGATTTTGAGCACCTTGTGTTTTCTTGTACTCGCACTCAGTTATAAAGTGCCATGGGGGGTTATGATGTTTTTCCTTTTGTGCTCATCCACCTTTGTCAAGTGAGTGTACCTTCCACAACATTAGCCCATGTTGTGTGTTGGTGAAACCACCCTTTATCCTGTGCTTGTACTTCTATTGCACTATTGGTGTTCCTGATTCTTCTTCTTGCAGATGTTTTTGGCATTGCATTTCAGTGTTCCTGTCACCCCTCTCCATATTCAGCATTATATGGGGGGGGGTTCATCTGTTGGTTCTATTGCTTCCTTGGTTCGGTTGAGTGATCTACATATTCAATTTTTGTTCCTATGTACTAGGCAGATGTAGTGGCTAGGCACCTATGCATTTCAGTGAGATGGTTCATCTACTATATAGACACTCATTCATTCCTTCTTTTGGAGGCCACCTCTTCGATTGATCAGCTCTTTAGACTTTGTCTTCTCTACTTGATCACGCACTTCTTTAATGGAGGTTCCATCAGTTACTTCTGACAGTGTTTACAGCTTCATGCTTCGGAGATTCTTTACATGCTCTTTCTTGTTCCTTTCTTTGGGACTTTCCCTAGATTAGAGGCTTTGTTTCCTTCATCTAGTTTATTTCTTGTATTTGGGTACCTGATCAGGCCTTGTTGCCGGGACCCATTGCTCTTTCATGCATTTTTGTTTTCATGCATCTTTTAGTCCTTAGTTGTTTAGCTTCTCCCTAAGTTACACTTAAGGGGGGGTGTTAGAGTAGTCATATTATAGCTAATAATTAATTAATTTAATTATTAGTCTATTATTCTCTACACTTAAGTTAGACTTAGGCATCTTATTATTCTTTAGGGTTTTCACCTTTAGGGTTTCGGTATCCTTTTATAAGGATTCCCTCTTTGTATTTTATTCATTCACTTATTTGATCATAATGAAAGATTGTTTTCATGTCCATATGATGCCTCTAGCTTTTTGGCTTCCATAGCCTTTTCTTGCTTATGTTCTTTGCTTCTTCCATGTGACAGGGTTATGCATGCAGGTGTTCTTGGGAGATTAGTTTTTCACCTAATCTAACATTCACCTTCACTTTACATTTTGGTGAGCCCGACCTACTTACTCTCTTTCTTTTTGGTGTTAGATCATTTTTTTTCTTGCCATAAGATTAGATTTGTTTTATGCTCTTGCATTTACATTTAAAAAATCCAAAATAATTGCAAAATTTCTTCAAAAATACAAAAACATTTACATTGTTTTGTGGAATTAAATTCCCTCTTGTGTTTGATTTCCTTTTCATGCTTATAAAGTTCATTTGAATGAATTTGGATATATCTAGATCTATTAGTTATCATGTTGCACAAGTTGTTTCAAATATTTTCCAAACATTCTTCTATAACTGTTGGGATTACACAACATTCTCCTCTTACCTTACCATTGCATGATGTTACACCTAGAAAGACTTTATCTAGTGCATGTGATGTTGCTTTGTCCTCTTTTGAATTTCCTTGTAAGGATATATTAGAGCGAGAAGATGACTTTAATCTATCGCTCCATCATATTTCTCTTTATGGAGATGAGTTGAGGATTGATGTTAATTCTTCTCCTAATATATGTCTTTTCTATGAGCCTACTTTAGAACATAATTTACCCTCTAGGGATCCTACGATGTGCTTTATTGGTAGGGATGATGATCCTCCTATTTGGGATGAACCTTTGGATTTGGATGTTGATTACTCTCTTCTTCATGACACCATTGTAGATGATCCCTTGGATAAATACATTGATTTATCCCCTCCTCATGAATTATATTTGATACAAGAGGGTGATTTATTAATAGATGACATATTGATACATGATGATAACTCTTTCCCTAACACACATGTAGACATTTTAGTGAAAGAATATGATATTATAGATCCTCTACCTCCATTTGAGATTCCTTCTAGTGATGAGGCATTAGTGGAGAATGATATGAATTCCCTTAATGCTCACCCTATTAGTGATGATCCTATGGAGAATCAAGACCTTACCTCATCTCCTCCTAGGATATCCTCTTTTCTTCCTTCTTCTATTTGTAGTGTTGAGACAACTAAAATGGTTTATCCTAAACCCTTGTTAATTGTCAAAGGTTGTCCCCGCATTACTATCAAAGGTAAAATTATGGAGTCTTTCAATGATCAAGATTCTATAGCTCACACATATCGTACAAGGAATAATCCTCAAACTAATCTGGTGGTTTCTACTTCATTACCACCTTCTCAACCTATTCTTCCTCCTCCACCCCATCTTCCTAGCAAGGAGTATGATTTGATAACTCAATTGCAAAATACTCCTGCCAAGATTTCTTTATGGGAGCTTCTTCAAACTTCATCGACCTACTATGAAGCCTTGCAAAAAGCTCTAGCAACTCTTCCTACTCCACCTCCTAATCAAGAGAACATCAATAACTTTTTACAATGCATGCATGCTACCCCGAGTCATCCTGACATTGTATTTACTCAAAAGGATTTACCTTCTAAAGAAGTTCAAAATCAATATGATGTTCTTATGGTTGTTGTTTCTATCAATAAAAGTATCATTCATAGGACCTTGATTGATAACAGATCTAGGCTTAATGTTTGTAGCATGGACATGCTCAAAGCAATTAACACTGATCTTTCAACTATTCAACCTAACAATGTTTCTATTCATGTCTTTGATAACATTGCTAATAACACTTTAGGAATCATTACCTTACCTATCAAAGTAGGATCGGTCATCCTGAATACTCCTATTCATGTTATGCCTGGACCTCTCAATTATAATCTTCTTTTGGGTAGACCTTGGTTGCATGAGATGCATGTCATTCCTTCCACCCTTTATCGTAAAGTCAAGTTTATACATAACAACGTGATGTATACACTTCATGTGGATGATGCACCTAATCCTTGTCTTAATATTCAAAATCAAACTACTCCTATTCCTAATAGCAATCCTTCTTCCTCTAATGCTCTTCTTGGTGATGATTGGGGAACCTTGGATTTTACTCCTACCTTTATGGGAGAATATAAGATTAATGATCTTGATTTTATGAAGAAACAAAGAGAGTTTGAATAGCAATTTTTTACATCTAAACCCCTTTTTAATAAATTTGTTGCTTCGTCTACCCATAATGAATCTATTAAATCTACTAAGGATGATATAGTGACTACTGAAGTTTCATTGTCTTCTTCTGATATGGCTTCTCGTTATGGACCTGGTTATCACTTCCTAGTTAAACAAGGATTTAATGCTCAAGGATGTGGTAAGCGTAAACAGGGAATTCAAATGCCCTTACACAATAGGGGGCATGAGCATTCTTATGGATTCAGATTTAATCCTCGACAAAAAATCAATGTTAACAACATCTCGAATAACACTTCCAGACATGATGAACTTGTGAAGGACTTTGACCAAGAAGTTCTTTTGCCTAAACTCCTTCGTGCTAAGATGATTACTAGACCTAAACACAAAAAGAAATGTAGTCCACACTTGAAGACTCTTCCTTTTTGTTTATATCATATATTTCATGATCACTCTACTAATGAATGTCACACTTTACATTATAAGATTAGGTAGCTCATTGATAGTAATGTTATTTATATATCATGTGATAATGAGTTGTATTTCAATCCTATTTGTTCTAAATAACACTTATATTCCTATTATGGAGCTCCACATTATGTAAACAATGGTAGCCTAATACTTGGGGGCTTGTTGTCTTGCATATTGTTGTGAGAAATATAATAGGTCTCCTTCCATCCTTGTTCCTACACTTGGGGGGCAAGGATGTTGTCTCCTTTTTTTCTATCTTTCTGGGATTCACCTCTTTCCTTGGTTAAGTAGTATTTATCTATTATGTGATATCCAATCATACATGAACATTTTGGTCTGCATTGAGGATCTTTGTCCTTAATCACAACCTATTTCATTTTTTGACATTGGGTTTCCATGGTTGATATATATCTCACCTTGGAAACTGAACAGTGTGTTATCCCTCACAAGGGTTAATTTTTCACTTCTTGCATAATATCTCTTTCCATTCGTCCCTTCCATGGCGTCGTAGGAGCTGTGACCTTCTTGGCTTGGACTGGGTGTTGTCTATGGATATTGTCTTGATGTTGAAGAAGGCTTTATCCTTGTTCTTTTCTTTCCTTAACATGTCAAAATAGTACATGTTTTTGCCATATTAAGGAGGGGGGCATATATACGGCCTCCCTCATTCTATATTATGTATTTTTGTTCTAACCTTTTGTTTTCTAGCATGCTAAATCTTGAAAGGTAATGCACATAAGTTGCTAAATTCTGAAGGGACACACATTTTCAATTTCAAATATGCTAAATCTTCCGAAGGTAACACACATAAGTTGCTAAATCCTGAGGAGACACATTTTTCAAATTTTTCAATATGCTAAATCTTGGAAGGTAACACACATAAGTTGCTAAATCCTAAAAAGACGCGCATTTTCAATATGCTAAATCTTCTGAAGGTAACACACATCAGTTGCTAAATCTTGAGCAGACCCACATTTCATATTCATGGTTATACAAGAAGGTGGATCCATGGGTACTTTATAAAAGTCATTAGAAGATGCACTACATACATGCACAAAGCCCCTCAGAGCCGTACAACATTATGGGGTGACTATCAAGTATTTTCTTGGTAGGCCATCCTATCCTCTTTGTGGTTCACAGTGAGATATACACATCTTACTAGGCGAGCTAACCACTCCTCTCTCTCCTTTTCTCTCTTCTTCTAGTGATGTCTCTCTTATTGAAATCTTGGAGTTGATGAAGAATCAAGTCCCTAGGGGCTTGAGGATTCCTTTGTCCCCTTGATTTCAATAAGATTATCTTTTTCTTTATGATCTCCCTTACCAAGAGTTTGCATCGAGTCCATACTCTTGCTAAAGTGGGGGCTTAATGTATCATCTTAAAATGGAAGCACTTCCATGGTAAGAGTGTTTAGCCCTCTGAGTAAGTGGTTTGGGGTCATGTCAAATGCCTTGAATGGATATTTAGCTTGGATCTGGCTTTTCCCCCTGTTCTACCCCATTTTCCACTTCTTCCTAGCATTTTCCTAGTATTCTAGACCATGAACCAGAGGTTTTTTACCATAAGGTCAAAGTTGACCTTATGGGGTCAGGGTCGACCTTGACCCTGACCTAGTTAGGATCGATCTCGACCCTGACCTAGTTAGGTTTGAGCTCAACCTTGACCCTAGGTTCTAGGATCTTCAAGGTTTGCTTCCGGTTTCAGGATCTCATCAAAATCTTACATTTTCCCTCTTCGGGGCCACTATTTCTTGGAGTAAGTGTCAAATTCTCAAATTAATATTTGAGGTGGACCTTTCTCAACATTTGTATAGGATTCCTAATTTATTATTGGAGATTAGGCTTTCTCGACTTTTGTGCTTGATACTCAAATTAACTTTGGGGTTGGCCTTACCTCAAATTTTGTAACAAGGCTCTTAAATAATTATTTTATTTCTATATTAAGGGTGGTCCCCTCCTATAGTTTTTTTTCAAGACTTTAATTTAATTTCCTCTCCATGTGCACCTCTCTAGAGTTTTGTGCAATGGGCCCTTAATTATTGTTTTCTACGAGGCCCCTCTTGTGCCCTAGATCACTATAAAAGGGAGCCTTCCTCTCTCATTTTCTCCATCCACTTTCATAATCAACCTCTCAAGTGCAAGCATTCAAGTATCCAATTCATCAAGGAGATCCATTAGAAGCCATTGAAGGATTCAAGCTCTATGAAGCCCTCTTGTTGAAGATCCATCCACTCAAGCCTTTTCCTATTCCAAGATCCATTCAAGATTGGTGTTGAAGATCTAAAGACAATTGATTGGAGACATCCTACATTTGATTCTACATTCATCCATTCTTGTGGATTCAAAGATTCGAATCCTCCACAAGGGTTTCAACTCAAGCAAGGTAAATTGTTCCATTTACTTTGTTTATTCTAACAATTGCAATTCAATTTCAAGATTAATTCTTAAATTGGGGTTTGACTGAGGCAAACCCCTTCCCCCCAACAAAAAAAAACCATTTTTCTTGTAGGTACAGGTGCCAAATTGTAGATCTAAGAGTGAATTTAGATACCCTTTTCGATGAACTTTCAAGATTTGCGAACAGAATTTGAATTAGACTTCAGAATAAAAATGTAGATCCTGACCTAGTCAGGTACAACCTCGAACCTGACCCAATTCAAATCTCGAAAAAAGATTTTTGGGTTTTCTAGATCTCGTAGTTTTAGTTTAAAATTTTAGAAATCAACAGTTTTTGAGATCATTTGACAAGGTTTTCAGTCGATTCTTTTTCAGAGGTAAGTACCTTTATTTCTTAATTTCAATATTAGTCATCTACATTTACTTTCTATATCAATACAATTTCATGTAAGTGTAAAATATTGGCTTTGGGGTCTCTTTTATGTGCAAATCATTATTCTAGGACCCCATACACTATTTTATCCTTTACAATACTAATAAGTGGTAGATAGTTGGGACACATAGTTGTAGTAGATTTAGAGATGAAGATTTAGTGTAACAACTCAAGAAAAAGAGGTTATCTAATTGAGAAGATGTTTTAATTGTTGTGCTCCAATCAATGCAAAAGGCGTAGAATGTTGGCATAACTGATGTAGTAATGGTAAGTGATGAGTTGTTATGGATTTGGTGTTGAGATGATGAATTATTATGTTTTTATTGATTTCAAATACTGACCTAATGTTTTTAGTATGTTGCAAGTGGTTTTAGTGGTCATGCTCCTTAAGGGGTACTTGGAAAAATATTTAGATGATAACTATATGATTGTATAATTTTTGTAAGTTATGATTGATTAAAGTATGATAGGAAAATTTCTAGAACAGTTTGTGATTAGCAATGAGTGATTTGATTGGTTCATCAAATGTATGATGACATAGGTGGTGTGATCACATAATTGTGTTTTTAATATTGTGTTGATCTCATGGTTATGATTGTGACTAGCGAGAATGAATGGTATGTTTTGTGGTTACATAAGTTGTTTCAGTGAAAGGTACCAGTGTTCTTTAGCTACTAATGGTATATCCTCTATTGGTGACCCATAATCAAGTTGTGATGTATCATTTATGTTTTAGATATCATGCTCACATGTCCCAATTCATTTTTGGTGATGTGTGTATGGTGAAAATGTGACCACACTTCCATGAATCCTTACATGTAAGGAAACTCAAGAATGAGCCCTCACAAATCGATCCATAGCTCTTTATGCATGGAGTTGCAAGATATGGAATTTGCTCTCAGCTAGAGCTATAAACTTGTGACCTTGCTAGTCAACCATACAATGAGAGATTCCAAATCAAAGACAAGGGAAAGAGTGCCAATATCTCCAATGAAATCAATATGAATGCAATGCAATGCAATGCAATGCAATGCAACCTATATGAGTATGCAAATTACTCTATGAAAATGAAAGTACAAATTATGCTATGAAAGGAACGTACAAAGATTACAACCTTCCTAATTAGGCTATGTGAGACTAAACTATTGCATAAAAGGAAATCTACACTAAGAATGCCATTATCATGCAACTATGAAAGCAAATATGAAACTAGATGAAATGCAACAAAAGGCTTCAAAGCTTGGATGCAAAAGTGTCTTCAAGAAAGCTCCAAATAGACCTAGAGAACCTGCAGCATAACAATAGCATAAAAACATTATCCTAAAATGAGGAGGAGAGCTCTCCTTTTATAAGAAATGAGGTGAAATGGACCATTGAGATTAAGAGGCAAAAGACTTAATCAATGATGGAGCTTGAAAGAGGAGCAATCCATGTGCACAAGTATCCTCCAATAGGAAAATAGGAGTTGACTTTTGTGTCCATATGAGACAAAAAGTACGTTTTCCCTTTTTTATAAAATAAGAATAATATTTTATTTGTGCAACTTAGGATAAGAGGGAAAGTGGGGGCTTTTTATTTATTAAAAGGGGGAGAAAGAAGAATTGAAATGTGAGATCGATCTGAGATCACAAAACAACTCAGATGTGAGGTCGATTCGGGATCACACCTGAACAAACATAGACAAAGGATTCTGGACATGAGGTTGATTTAAGATCATATCCAAAATAAGAGATAAGGATCTCAAGCTTGAGCGAAAGCTCACAGAAAGATAGTTGAATCAAGGAAATCAAGGAATCAATGATTAAAATCCAATAGGTACTGCCCCCTCAGAATTGAAATTGAAATTAGGTAGAGGAGAACAAGAAATTGAGAAACTTGATCAAAGCATTAGAAACCATAGTCAAAGAATAGGACAATAGGATAACCATTAGGCAGTGAAAACATGCCCCAGATTGACTATGTTTGACTAGGAAAGATATAGGATACAAATTAAGTCAAACGTTAGAGAAATGAAGTGAGTGAGAATGAATGATAGACTAGGAGTTTGAAAGAGATGAGTGCGAGAAATGAAGATGCCCCAACAACGATTGAAGGATCGGGCCTCAAATGGTCAGCCAACTGCGTAGATGAGGGTGAAAATTTGAAATGTGATTTTGACTATCAAGATGAACTCAAATTTTGATTTCAAGTCTGAAAATGGATCCAGGATGTCGAAATTAGCTAGGGGTGGAATTTTCACGCAATTCTGAGGTGTTTTGGAAATTAGGTCAAAAGTCAAAATGCTATATAAGGGGCAAAAGTGTCATTTTCAAAATCATTTATGATTTAACAACTTTGAGAATCTTGAGAGCTTAGAGAGAGAAAATGACCCAACAAGTAGCAGTTCCCATCCACAGACACCGATTTGAGTGCGCCCAATTGCACAACCGGCCTCCACATTTGGTGCCCCGGTATGTTTCCAAAAACTAGCCATTTTTGAGTCATTTATTGCACCTAGGACATATTTAGCACATTTTTTGAAATTTTGAAATTTTGAAATTCTTAGTTTTAGGTGAACTATCGCACAATACTTTAAAGTATCACACCCTTTGGGGAGGAACACTGCGCGATACTTCACAGGTCCCCAAAGTATCACGCGCGTATAGACACCAATATCGCATGATAACTAGTGAACTATCACGCGATACCGGGTGAACTATCACACAATCAAAGGTGCATCACACCACTATAGGGAGAAGTATCGCATGATACTTCTTAAAACTTAAGAATTTTAATTATTTTGAGCAAAGTAAGACATGGGTCTAGACAATTTTTATGCTTTAGCTATTCTGTACTGATTTTCATCATGGTATGTACTAACATATAGCTTGGTTGAATGGTTTGCAGGAGCACTTTCTGGTGTTGATTATCGGAGCACTGAAGGTGGTGGGGCTGAGGTGCATCTAGGATCTAGATGATCTAGGTGAGGATGACATTAGGGCGATGGGATTCCAATATCTGTTGCGGTTCCCATATGTCTGGGCTGATCATGAGCTACTGATAGCCTTGGCTGAGTGATGGCATAGTGAGCATAACACATTTCACTTACTGATAAGAGAGGTATCCATCACATTGGAGGATCTCTACAGGATACTATGGGTTCCATGCCACGGTGAGCCTATAAGTATAATCATGCCTTATGGATAGTCATGAATTTAATGTTTCCATGTAATAGAAACTAACATGATTTTGTGCGATGACATAGGTATACTATGAGCAGGATGCCACTGAGGGATGACGAGTCATCCAGGAGATGTTTCAGGATGTGACCATTGTGGATCGACATGTCAGTTGGGAGTGGCTCATGGATGACTTTGGCTGAGATTTTCTAGTGCCATGTATTGTGGCATCATTTATTAGACAGGCCTTGATGACTGATCGTAGTCAGAAGGGATTCCCACTTGGATGGGGTAGGCTACTAGCAGATTTGGTAGGCAGACCTCATCGTATGGCATGGGGACCAACCATACTTGTAGAGATGTATCATGAGCTTCACAATATCATCTACAGGGATGGTCAGACATAGGCATGTGGTTCCATCTTGGCACAGGTGTGGGCATGGGAGCACATCACTGTAGTGCACCCTAGGGTTCAACTGAGAGAGTGGAGATACCCATACATATACAGGTACGAAGCATATATATCACATGCTCATACTAGGGATGTGACACATTACAAGTGGATCTTGGATGAGATGACCTCATTCACATGGAGGCCATATAGGGATGTGTAGGGATGGGGAGACACAGAGGATGAGCTAAGTTATATGTTGTGCACTCAGCCACTGGTAGGCCAACACTCAGAGATTGTGGAGAGATTCTGCATCACTTGGGTAGGTCGACAGTTTGGGAGATAGTAGTGAGTCTCCATAGAGACCACTACCTATGCGAGGGCTAGAGATGACGAGGGACATGGGTGGCTACCCATGTTGGATTATCAGTGAGCTATCAAGGAGACAGATGCAATCAGGAGGGAGCCCTGGGAGTATCTCCTAGATATGGCTGATGCAGGTGCTGATGCTGCATATAGGACTAAGTGGCAGAGGATCCCATTCCCTCGATTCACTGTACCAAATGTAGCATAGGTTGCCCCAAGAGGAGGAGACAAAGGAGATGATGAGGATAGAGGTGGAGGTGGAGGTCAGGTGAGAGATGTTGGAGAGGGATCCAGAGCTAGTGGCCAGAAATGGCCACAAGGTCAGAGCTCAGGGAGTGAGGAGGTACAGAGACCTTCACAAGGGTGGGGATAGGTACCACGACAGGCAGACCTGACTGTAGGAGATGATTTAAGAGCCCACATTCAGACTCTTAAGGTGGAGATTCAGTAGCTGAGGATCACCATAGTGGTACGGGAGTAGTAGTTAGTGGACCTGAGGATAGAGAGAGATCAGCAGATAGCTAATCTCAAAGCTAAGATAGCCTGCCGAGAGTAGATAGCATAGGCAGATGCTGCCGAGATCAGGAGAGAGTCAACTTGAGCAGCCTACTACCATGGCCTATATCTATAGGTAGTAATTGTAGGGTAGAAAGCTCCCAGCTACACTGAGGTGGCACCTAGTGCACCACCTTAGCCTCCAGCTACCAGTCCTCGGGATAGTAGTGGTTCTTAGGTTTAGGCTAGGTTTATACCATTGAGACTTTGATCCAGTTGTGATCTCATGTGTATGGTTTATATCATTGATGACATTGTACCATGAGTTTTCCTTTTATATATGAGATATAATGGATGTTTGATATATCATGTTTGATTTGCTCACTTGGATGTGTATATCAGTTTGCATATGTATTGTCCTTTCATATTTGCTCAAAATGTTTATGTATGTGCTTATGTATGTTATCTTTCATAGATGGATGTGTAGATTCTCATGTATATGATATAGACTCATGGTTCTGAAAATGACAGTTTTGAGATATAGATATGATGATAAGATTAACCCCTTGTGATGATAGGAATAGGTTGTGATGAAAGACATAAGAGTGAAAGACATGATCGAGAAAAAGGAAGATGAGTGCAGTTGACTGACAGGTCCATGTGAGATGAAAAAGAGAGATTTCTCTAGATGCAATATGCAAAACTAAACTAATATGAACCTAGGAATGCAAGATACTATGAGAGTGGTTGACTTGCAAGGTCACAACATTTATAGACATCTAATTATCATCATCGAGCATTATTGGTAGCGTCAATTTCAAAATATGACTATGGGTATATGAATATGATCTATATCAGATAGAAATGTGGGAATCCCACCTAGGCACCAAAGACATGTAGGTTAAGATGACTAGTGCAGTGAGATTACCTAAGTTTACTATAGCTAGATTATGCTTGTATCAAGACACATGAAAGTTAGGATAGCTAGAAGCATGCACTTGCTAAACAGTCCAGGATAATACCTTGTCAATCCATAGTGTCAAGTAAGACCAGCGTAAATGCTCATGATAGTTAGGATCAGAAAAATATTCCCACAAGAAGATAAAGAAATAAAACATGTTCTCATACCCTTGGTCTTCTAGCTATGCATCATCGAAAACTTCTCAGGGAGAGACCAGTCATCAAAGAAATCCTCATAGACAACACACATAGAAAAATAAAGTCAACATATCTCAAACAAATTGATTGTTTAAGTGCGTGTGTGTTGGTCATAGAGTCAGACTTTGGTTATCACATCTGCCAGTGAGAAATATCGCATCATACTAGACTGTTGGGTAAGACATCAGATAAGTGTTAAGAAACACTCGACGCAAGGGTAGTGTTGAAAAACACTATTTGGGGTGGTGTTGAAAAACACCTATTGTGGAATGCCCCAAGAGACAAACACACCTAAAGGACCTATGCTAACAGTTATGCTCCCTAGACAAAGATAAAGACCAATTCCAGACTATGCCAAATAAGGTCAAGACATGATGGAGAAAGGCTTAGTGTCAAGGATGCATGCTAACAAATAGGAGTGCAAAGGCCTCAAGTAGCGCCTGTTTCCATGGTTTCACCACTTGGAGATTTTTATTGCAATTTTTTTCTTTTTTTCATTTTTTTTTTTTTTGTATTTTTTTTTTTGCTACCAGGGCCCCTGTTTCTAGGTTTTCACCAAGGCACTTTTTCTATTTTTAAAAATTTTTAAAATTTTTTTATGTTTTCTCAGAACTTTTTATGCTTTTTAGGATTTTTTTTCAGCATCATATATCAATTTTTTTGGAATTTTTTAGGATCATAAAATATGTACAAAGGATGCCCCCAGACAAAATAGGCATAATGGATAGAACTTTTTAAGGTACAAAACATTGATGGGATTGGGGAGCTGCTCTCCCTCTTCATCAGTTAACAAATAAGCACCTATCCCAAAAGCCACAGTAATAACATATGGTCCAAGCCAATTGGGTTCAAATTTTCCCTTTTGTTCTCTGTTCTGTTGATTCTTAGGGTTCTCTCTCAAAACAAGATCACCTATCTGAAATTCCCTAGGGTGAACCTTCTTGTTGAATGCTTTGGACATATGCTTCTGATATAGTCTCATGTGATCAAAGGAAGCCTTACGCTTCTCATCTAAAAGTTCTAGTTCTTGTAACCTCATGGCACAGTAATCTTCATCTGTAATCAAACCTTTGAGAGAGACTCCGAGTGAAGGGATATCTACTTGTAAAGGTAATACTGCTTCAGTGACATAGGTAAGGGCAAAAGGAGTAGCCCCTATAGGTGTGTGAATACTTGTCCTGTAAGCCCATAGTGTTGGATTGATTTGCGAGTGCCAATCCCTACCATTCTTGTGTACTGTCCTATGAAGAATCTTGAGAATGGTTTTATTAGAGGCCTCTGCTTGTCCATTTCCTTGAGGAAAATAAATAGAGGACCAATGTTGCTTGATTTTAAACTTTTTGCAGAAATGCTTTAGGCCCTTATTCTTGAATTGACCTCCATTGTCAATGATGATCTCAAAAGGAACTCCAAATCCGCAAATAATATGATTCAAAATAAAGAGTGAAACTATTTTTCCCGAGGCAATAGAAAGAGGGACTGCCTCTACCCATTTCATGAAATAATTAGTAGCTATGATGATAAACTTATGTCCACCTGATGAGTTGGGGTGAATTTTCCCAACAAGGTCAAAGGCCCAGTGTTGAAATGGCCAATGAGAAATTGAAGGAATTAGCTCCATACCTAGAGCATGAATCAGGTTTCCATGTTTTTGACATTTCTCGTAGGACTTAGAGAAAGCTACTACATCTGTTTGCATTATGGGCCAGTAATACCCTGCCCTAAGCAACCTTCGGGCCATGGCAAGACCATTGGAATGTCCACCACAAATGTCCTCATGAATGTCAACTAACTCTTGGTTGGATTCCTCCTTTTCCAAGCACCTAAGAAGTGTCCCATCTAAACCCCTCCTATATAGATCACCCGAAATAAGGGTGTGGCGAGAGGCATTATGGATGAGATTTCTGTGTTTAGAATGGTTGAAAGTGTTAGGGATGATGCCATCATGTAGATATGAATAGATAGCACCATAGTGGGAAGACTCATGTGTGACAAGGGTACAAATGACATGACTTTCAGATGAATCAAATATGGGATGATGTAGCTCTTCCACCAGGAATTCAAATCTAGACTCATGTTGTTCCAACTGTAGGAGTGAAGCTAATGTAGCCATAGCATCTGCAGCTTTGTTTTCTACTATAGGGATTTGTTGAAATGTCACCAATGTAATGTAACGTCTCAATGAATCAACCATCTTTTTGTAAGGTATCAACTTTTCATCCTTGGTTTGATACTCCTCATTGACTTGGTTGATAATTAATTATGAATCCCTAAAGACATGTAACTCTGTTATGTTCCACTCTATAGCTAGTTTCAATCCATTGGTTAAAGCTTCATACTCTATAATATTGTTAGTACATGGGAATAGAAGTTTGTAAGACTTTGGTATGTTGTACCCATGTAGAGAGACAAACAATACTCCAGCCCCTGATCCATTTTGCATGTTGGAACCATCAAAGAACATCTTCCAAGTGTGAGAGGTCATATACAGTATATGTTCATCTGGGAATTCCACCTGAATAGGCATACGATCCTTAACCGAAAAATCAGCTAGTTGGTCAGCGATAGCTTGTACCTTTATGGCCTTTCTCTCAACATACTCTATATCAAACTCAGATAAAACCATCATCCACTTAGCAAGTCTACCCGTGAGGGTAGCCTAAGCAAGTACTTAAGAGGATCAATTTTTGCAACCAAATGTATAGTATGAGCAAGCATATAGTGTCACAACTTTTGAGAAGCAAATACTACTGCAAGACAAGACTTCTCAATGTTATTATAATTGATCTCATAAGATACTAGAGTACGACTAATGTAGTATATGGCCCTTTCTTTCCCAGCGTCATCTAATTGAGCCTAAAATGCCCCCAAGGAAGACTCTATTGCTGAAATGTACAAAATCAAAGGTTTCCCTAGAATAGGAGGCATCAAAATTGGAGGATTAGCCAAATATTGTTTTATTTGATCAAGGCTCTTTTTGGTAATCTTCATTCCATACACATGTGGCTCCTTTATGTAATGTTTTGTTAAAAGGCTATGCTCTATCTGCAAGCTGTGAAATAAACCTCCTTATGGATTGGAGGCATCCCTGAAGACTTCTCATCTGACTAATGTTCCTTGGAGGTGGCATATCTAATATAGCTTAGACCTTTTCAGGATCAACCTCTATTCCGTTTGCTGAAATTATGAATCCTAGAAGTTTGCCTGAGGCAACTCCAAATACACACTTTTTCGGATTCAATCTATGTTGAAACTATTCCATGCGATCTAGAATTACTTCCAAATCATCGAGGTGTGTATCTTGTTTCCTAGACTTAGCCAAGGTGTCATTTACATAATCTTCCATGTTCTTATGCATCATATCATGAAAATTTTTGGTCATAGCTTGTTGGTATGTTGCGCTTGCATTCTTTAGGCCAAATGGCATGACATTCCAACAATAGGTTCCCCATGCACATGTGAAAGTTATTTTCTCTTGATCTTTGGGAGCTATTTTTATCTGGTTATATCAGGAAAAACTATCCATTAAGGAATATATCTCATAACCTATCGTCATAGCCACTATCATGTCTATGTTTGGGAGTGGAAAGTCATCCTTTGGGCATGCTTTTTTGAGGTCTCTGAAGTCTGTACATACGTGAATGGATCCATCATGTTTTGAAACTAGAACAATATTTCAGATCCACTTAGCATAGTCAATAGCTCTAATAAATCTAGCTCTTAAGAGCTTCTCTAATTCTGCTTTTACAAGGAGAGCTACGTGAGGGTGCATTTTCCTCAACCTTTGTTTGACTGGTTTTATTCCTGGAGCTATAGATAGATGATGCATAATAAGATTAGTGTCAAGCCCTAGCATGTCTGAATATGTCCAAGAAAAGTTGATTTTCTTCTTTTGTAAAAACTTTGTATATGCCTCTTTTTCCTCAACTAATAGAGACTGAGCTAGGTGCACTATTTGGGGAACCTCTTCTGTATTCAAATTCACTGGTTGTGTAGGCTCAATGAGAACTGATGACTTGTCTTGGAAGTAACTCAGCAAGTTATTAAGTACCCCATCCTTAGGTGCCTCAAAGAGGTTTTCACCCTCGGATACGTCATTTATTTTTACTATTTTGGGTTTTGACACCACCACAAAGTGGTTTTCTCCATAAGAACCATTTTTCTCTTTTTCTTTTTCTTTTATTTTTAGACTAAGGTACTTAATATCAGGTTCTGTCATGCTGGTTGTTGGTTCACTAGTGGAAGAGACTATGGGTTCAAGAGCATTTAGGTAACAGGCAATTTCGTAGTCATCCTAAAATGTGATGAGTTGTGGCTCTTGAGAGAGTTGAGACCAATCAATCAAATGACGGTTGACAAGGGGTAAGTCAATGAATGGTTCAACATTGTTTATGTGGAAGGTGTGATCTCTAGTGACCATACAATTGGGATTCACCAAGTCTCCTTCTAAGATACCTGAATCAGGATTTGTCCTACCAAACAAAGCGTTGTCCACTAAGGCAATTTGAGGAGTCCAAGCCTCTAGTCCTACACTAGGCTCATTGGTCACATTAGGTTGAGTACTATAAGTATGGACAACATCCATGTCTAAATCAACTATTGCATCTGAGAGTGAGTCCCATTCGAACTCATGTGAGTCTATCTCTGAATCATTATTGGGGCCTCGTGATGTAGAAGCCTCAAGGTTGGGAAGGGTTTCCCCTTACCTAACACTAGCATTGTTACTATCTGTCATAGCTACGATAGAAACTCTTTCCATTGTTAATCTAGCATTCATATAGTCACTATCTATTGTAGCTATGATAGGAGGACCATCAATTGTCAAGTCTTTTGAATCTCCCCAAAGGAGAGTTGTTGAGGGCCCCCAATCATCAGACATGTCTTGTTGATTAGAAAGATTAGGTGTGTAGCCTAAGTCATTGTCACTGTCTGTCGCAGTTGAGACAGGGATGCTTGTTTGTTTCTCATTTTTGAAACCTAAGCTAACTGTTGACTTATTCCTTCATCCAAAAAGGTCATGGTTAAGAGGTTCATCTTTGGCATCTAACCTATGACTAAGGGGACCATGTCCTGGATAACCCATATTCTTGACCAAGGTATACCCTCTCCCATAAGCGCTAGGAGAAGGTGCAAAATTCTCATTATGTCAGTATTTCTCTTCTCGATAAATCCAGTCCCTAATGGCAACCTCTTCTTTTTCCTCTTGAATCAGAACTGAGGACTCTACAAATTTATCAAACAATGTCATGGCTGAAGATGAGGGCTTCATTTCTTGAGAAGGTTTTCCATAAGACCTAGGGGAAATTAGCAATTTTGTGAATGAATCTATTTTGTAATCCCCCATACCAAGGTCTATAGTCTTGAATTTATTCTTGCATTGTTCAAATGTAGTAGCAAAACTATCAGCCTCCCTATTCAAAGGAACATGAGACCCTGCCAAAATTGTGTTGACTGATAATGTGTTGTCCCCTGGTATGCAAATTTCTACTCCATTATAAGGGAACTTCACACATTGATGATAAGTAGATGGGACTGCTTGCATCTCATGTATCTATGGTCTACCCAACAAAATATTGTAAGCCAAAGGACCAACATCAACAATTTGAAACAAAATGTCTTTCTCTATAGGACCAATTTGAATAGGAAGAACCAACCCCTTAGAGTTATGTTCTGCTTCATCATAAGCCTTAATGGTGATCTTCTTTCTTGTATCAATGACTTCTTCTAAATAACCCAAGGCCATCAATAAGCTCAAAGAGTAGATATTAAGCCCAGCACCCCCATCTATCAACACGCACCTCACAGGGGTCTTATGGATCATAACCTCTATATGAAGGGCCAAATTGTGTGGGTGGCTTAGTGTCTTGTCATCTTCTTCTGAGAATGTAAGGTAGTGAGGGCTAGCCAAGTGGTTGACCATATTCTGGAATTGGTCTACATCTATATCATTAAGGACACTAGATGATCGCAGAGCATCCTCAAGGACACACTTATGCTTGGGGGGCAATTCCAAAAGCTCAAAAATAGATATCTATGCCGGTGTCCATTGTAATTGATCAACAAGGTTATAGTTTGAATCAGGACCAATGGAGGGCTTAGGAAGAACACCCCTTGTCATTGGTTGTTTAGACTTGCTAGAGTTAGGACCTCTAATAACAATGGGAGCTTGAGACTGACTCCTAGTGACAACATTGAGGGGTTGAGACATCCTTCATGAGTGAGGACCTCTAAGCACAACAACAGGTTCTTCATCAAATATGGGAGGTGAGTCATAACCATAGGGGTCTTTCCCTCTCATCATGATGACATTATCATCAACAACTTCAAGCATATTAATGACATTCTCAGTGGCTATGTAAGTGTAGTTGATAGTGGCCTTGCCATTCTTACCCTTAGAGTTGTCTCCTTTCTCATATTTTGGAAAAGGTTCTTTAAAATATTTGTGGTTAGCATTTGTGGTCAACCCATCAACTTGTAATCTTCCACTTTCAATAAGATCTTGGACAAGATGCTTAAGTCTAAAGAAATTTTCTATATCATGTCCAATTCCATTGTGAAAGACACAAAAATCCTTCTCATCCCACCAATAAGATCTTGGACAAGATGCTTAAGTCTAAAGAAATTTTCTATATCATGTCCAATTCCATTGTGAAAGACACAAAAATCCTTCTCATCCCACCAACGAGGCTTAGGATCCGGTATGCGGTGTTTGGCAGGATCTTGAGGTTGTGCCAAATTATGAGCAATCAATGTTTTGAAAATATCTACATGAGTCTCGAAGTTTGGTAAATTGTCTCTTTTCTATTTTAGGTCTCCCTTGATACTTGGGTTTATTCTCTTGTTGTTCTGAGGATGTTTGTAGCTTCATGGCTTGGACTGCATTAGAGAGATTAAGAACTCCTTCATTCTTAGGTTGTGATGAGTCAACAACTCTGTCATTGACCACTTGCTTATTCTTATTCCAATAAGAGTTCTTTTTATCCTTATTATCATTATTATTGTTGTTTTGACCATTTTTGTTATTAGTTGTTTTGGCCAAAATGCCTTGTTCTTTTAGGACATCTTCTATGCGACATGCAGTCTCTACCATGGTATCAAAAGAGTTAAAAACCATTTTCCTCACTTCATAACTTAGCTCTAGTATTAAATTGCTCACAATTATGTCTATTCATTCTTCCTCTAGAATTGTTCTAGGATACTTCGAGCACAACCATCTCCATCTTTGCAACAAGGTGACAAAAGGTTCTCCTTGATTTTGTTTGAGTTTACACAAATCAAGCATTGTGACTGACCTTGATAGATTGTAAGAAAAATGTTGGACAAATCTTTGGACAAGTTCTTTAAATGTCTTCACTAGAGGAGTAAGGTTGGTGAACCACTCCATAGCTTGACCTTTTAGACTCCTTGGGAATAATCTCATTAAGTAGGAGTCTTCATGATGAAAAGAAAAGCTCATTATATAAAATTGTCTAACATGGTCATGAGGGTCACCACTACTATCATATTTGTCATAAGTTGGGAACTCAACCTTCTTAGGAAATTCAATCATTACCACACTTTTTTCTATAGGGTTGGGACATATGGAGTCCAAGTTGAATGTACTCTTAGGAGCTCTCATTTTCTCTATGTCCCTTTGCATTTGCATGATCACCTCATTGGTTGAAGGACTTTGTTTCTTAATCTTTTGGCGCACATCAAAATCATATGGGACCTTAGGACCTTTGTTGATGAGACTTTCTAGAAATTGATCCTTGTTTTGTTCCACATATTTTTCTACATATGCTTGGAAAGATGGTTCTTTCTCCATAGTCATAAAATCTATATCATCAAAGTTGGCATAACTTCCTCCATGTTGTGAGCCATGATGTGCTCATTGGGATGGTTGATGTGAACATCTAGGAGGTGAATATCTCCTATGGTGATCATATCTTGAAGTCCTTCTACCCCTAGGACTTGGGGATCTTGAGGGTGTCCTTGACCTTCTTCTAGGACTTGGTGAGGGGGTAGATGGGGGTGAGTTGGTCCCACTATTGGTACCCCTCCCATTGAATCAATTTTGGAGTTGCTGTGCATAGAGCCTATCTTGTTCTTCTTGAGCGACTCTTTTTCTTATGTCCAATAATGCACATTCCTCTTCTTCTAGTTGTCTAAATTTCTCTCTTTTGGCAGATTGTTCATCTAGATAGGCTCGCTTCTCCCTTTCAATGCTTTTCAATCTTGTACTTGCATATCAATAGGTATCTTTTAGTGGAGAAGATTGTGTTGAATGTCTGATTGCATTAGCTACATTGATATGGTGGTCACTAGATTCATTGTTCTGGTCTTCATGTTGTGACCCTAAATTTGAGTGATTTTGTTGGTAATGTCTCTCAGCTCATTGGTGAGCATCAAGATATCTTGTGCCAATAGGAGGTTATCCAAGTGGACTAGCATATGCTGACCCGACAGATGTCATGTTACCCCTATGCCATTGAAATATGTCATCAAGAGTTTGGTTCATTGCTTCTCTTTATTGTCAAGTGAAAGTGTAACTCATGTCCATACTTGATGAAAGAGGTACTAAAGAGGTACTCACTTTACTAGGATTAAAAAAAACATCAGGTTCACTTTTAGGAGATTGATCGAAAAGGGGTTATTTTCTCTTGTGTTGTTGATGAGTCTTAACTAGTGGTAACTGGCTAAAGACAACAGGGGGTCGCTTCCCTTAACTGACTTGGTACCTTGTTGTAACTGACATGATGGAAAAAGATTCTTAATGATAAGGTGACCTCTCAAAGTATCAACACCAAACTAGGATAATCAAAGTTCTCTATTGTCCAAAGAGAAATGAAAAGATAGAAATATCAAGAGGGGCTTTACCAACATTGTCAAAGAGGTGCTTCAAATGAAAGGGTGACTAACCTTGCACTTTTGAACCAGGAGGTTGGACTAGGCTAAAATATAATTGAAATTGAGATTAAATGAAAATGATTTGGACAATAAGAGTACTAAAATTTTCCAAGAATGTAGCTAATAATTCTAGAGATAAAATTTTTCACCAAGAATATCCTTCTAACTTGACAACTATTTTCAAAGTGACCTTGTAAATCGATTGATGCTGTCCCTAGAGGGCAAAAACCAAAGATTTAAAGCCAAGACAGGTCTCTAACGACAGAGAAAGAAAGCTACTCAAAGACCTAATCTAACTAACGACAACTGAAGTTGATTGAACTAGAAACACAATAGAAACTACCCAAGTGATAGACTCTAGGCTAACCAAGCGATATACCTATAACAAGGCGATATCTCACCTTTTACCAAGCTACAAAACTGATAACTACCAGGCAACAAACACTAGGCAAGGCAGGTGATAATCCAAAAGGCATGAACTATCACGCGATATAACTTCTCACTGCAGGTGATACTATTGCAGAATTGTTCAAATCTTGACTAGAATTGTGTAAAATTTACATTTTTGGGTCTGTTTGATCAAAATTTTCAGTCTGAGGGTTGATGTTTTCTATTTTAATCATGATATCAGCAAGAATTTGATAGGTTTACAAACAATATGGGATCAAACATGTCTCAAAACACTTGAAACAAGGGCAAAAGCAACCTTGCCAAAACAAACACTTATGATATCAAAATTGAAAAAGCACCCTATGAATGCTACCGATTGTTTGTATGTTGAGAATGTTTATACTGGTATCACACAATCGAAGACACTTCAAGCAAATCTATCCTAAAAAGTCAAGGCTCAATACTTACCAACTTAGCCCACAACTTGATGTTCCCTTTCCTCACACAAAGTGGTTACCCACAATAGATATTGGCTTCATCATGGAAGTGCCAAAGACACAACCAAAGGAACACATATGGTGAGTATCTTAAGGTGATCCAGGTTGTTCCACTTGGATCAATCCTTGCACTAAGAAGATAAGTGGCAAAATAAGGTGGCTTCTATCTAATGGTTCATAGTTAGGGCTTCCGTTCACAACACCCCTCTTGCTCCTCATAGAGGACTCCAAACTCGCAGCCTCAAGAGTACCTTAAGCATTCCTTCTCAATGCTTTACCCATGGTTGCAATCCCATGAGCTGCTCACATCAAGTGAAGATAGGTGTTATGTCTACCAAGGTTTTGTGTCCTCGATAGCCTTGAGTTTATAGTGGGTTGGAATAGCTCGGTATTAGCTTGTCCCCACTTGGGTTGTTCCTCTTGATTGCTCAAGAGCAGGCCCACTAAAGGATTCTAATGCTAAAGAAAGAATGGATTAACTCTTGAGGTTCAAGGTTTTTGGTTCACCACAAGGGTGAAGAGCATACTCCCCTATCTCAAGAATTTCTCCCAAACACACCAAAAAAGGGTTTCAATTACCCTCTTGCTTCCAAAATTCCAAGATGGGTCAAGATTTTCTAGTTCACCACAAGGGTGAAGAGCATACTTCTCCTACCACCTCAAAATCCCTTCCACAAGATATTAAGATTCTTATGAAAATGAACAACTAGTGATTGCCACACTTGAAATGAAATATAACACAAGCACTTGATTTGGTTTTTATGCTTAGGGAGGCCCTACAAAAATCGTTAGTAGCCCTCTTTGGCATGGGTTTTTTTAGCAAAATATTCAAGCAAGAAGCACCTACAAGCACAACTTGTTAAACGAACAAGAGGTTAGGAAAAAAAAACCAAAATCTAAGTGAAACAATGCAAGATCTAACTAGAAGATGTAAATAAACTTTGTCTAAATGCAGTGAACAGAAACAACAAGCTATCTAAGATCAAACTCAGCTAAATAACTCAAATTAAATCTCTTTGTTGGTATAGGTGACACACTGGAGACACCAAAAATATCGCGTGATATAGTTCTGTATAACAGTGCGATATTTTAAGTTTGAGCGATATTTTGCCTTAAGCCAGGCGATACTTCATCCGACACTAGGTGATAATTCCTACAATAGTCAGGTGATACTTCAATCAGGTGAAGTATCACATGGTATGGAGTGAACTATCATGTGATATACTAGAATAGTATCGTATGATATACTGAGACCAAAAAAATAGAGACTGAGAACTAAGCTGAAATTAATCCAAAAAATTGACGAAAAATGCAAAAATGAAAGGACAAAGTTAAGCTACTCTGCCCCACGATGGGCGCCAAAAATGTATGGTGAAAATGTGACCACACTTCCATGAATCCTTACATGTAAGGAAACTCAAGAATGAGCCCTCACAAATCGATCCATAGCTCTATATGCATGAAGTTGCAAGATATGGAATTTGCTCTCAGCTAGAGCTATAAACTTGTGACCTTGCTAGTCAACCATACAATGAGAGATTTCAAATCAAAGACAAGGGAAAGAGTGCCAATATCTCCAATGAAATCAATATGAATGCAATGCAATGCAACCTATATGAGTATGAAAATTACTCTATGAAAATTAAAGTACAAATTATGCTATGAAAGGAAAGTACAAAGATTACAACCTTCCTAATTAGGCTATGTGAGACTAAACTATTGCATAAAAGGAAATATACACTAAGAATGTCATTATCATGCAACTATGAAAGCAAATATGAAACTAGATGAAATGCAATAAAAGGCTTCAAAGCTTGGATGCAAAAGCGTCTTCAAGAAAGCTCCAAATAGACCTAGAGAACCTGCAGCATAACAATAGCATAAAAACATGATCCTAAAATGAGAAGGAGAGCTCTCCTTTTATAAGAAATGAGGTGAAATGGACCATTGAGATTAAGAGGCAAAAAACTTAATCAATGATGGAGCTTGAAAGAGGAGCAATCCATGTGCACAAGTATCCTCCAATAGGAAAATAGGAGTTGACTTTTGTGTCCATATGAGACAAAAATCACTTTTTCCCTTTTTATAAAATAAGAATAATGTTTTATTTGTCCAACTTAGGATAAGAGGAAAAGTGGGGGCTTTTTATTTATTAAAAGGGGAGGAAATATTCCTTTTAAATAAATACAGACTTAGGATAAAATGTTTAGCCCAAGGCAAATAATTGAAAATGATAAAATAGGATTTGATCAAGAAAATTGATATAATGCAAAATGTTAGTTTTTGAAAATATTGATTTAGGGATTTAATAAATTGTAGAATGGGGGCCCAAAGTCTAGGTGACTATTTTAGGGTGTATACAATGTGTTGGCCTTACATTGATGGAGGTAGACATTTCATCAAGATGAAGGCCGAGTTAGTCAAAATGTATTTGATTATTGTTGATAAAATTAATTATATGGGTCTATCCTTTGGCTGACCTATTTGGTAATGATAATTGTTATATTGGCATTTTTGTTTTGGTCTAATATATCTAAGCGCAAATATTGAAAAATTGATTTCAAATGTGTTGGATGAGTTTTTATGGAAGTAGTAGGATTAGGGCTTGAGCAGTGATATTTATATCATGAAATTGAATATTTGTTTGAGTGGATAATGGTTGTGAAGCTATGAATTAAGAGAGTGTGTACCAGAGTCTTTTGAGGAGAGAATTTATGTGTTATAAAGGATCTAATCAAGAAAGGGAGTTGCTATTTCTAGATCAAGTGACCCTAACATGTTTCCTATTGTAAATCCCTTAACCAGGTAGACCATAATAGGTCTTGTTTGTAAATATCTTAACAAACTGGCTCATTAACTTGATTTTGAAATATCCTAACATAGTTACTCCCAATAGGGTTAGATGTAAATCCCATAACTAGGTGGCACCTAACAGTGTCATTGTAGACTCCTAACAAGGTTAAGCTCCTAACAGAGTGTACTTTAGAAGAGTACATTATTTGGACTAGTCATCATTCCTGTTATGGTTTTCATCCATTTGAGTTTCGACATGAATATATTTTAAAAAAAAAATTTATGCATTGTGATGTCTATGTGTAGTTGATTAAGTTTCATTTTCGTGTCAATCGGTGAACTTGCGAATGTTGATTTAGAGTTAAAGAAGTGATAATTGGAAATATCTTAGATTACTAATTCACCCTCCCTCCCCTCCCAATAATATTAGACCCTGGGGAATAACAATATAAGTCTTTTCTACAATATGATGATTACCATATTTATCAATTTTTTTGCATTGATTATCTTCAAACACTACTTTGTAGTTTTTTCTCTATCAGTTGTGCAATACTCAAAAGATATGTTGTACCTTTGGCACAAACAAAGTATTATGAATATGGGTAGTTTCTTCTTTCTTAGTCTTGAGTGAAAGGGTACCTTTTCCCATGAAAAAAGCCTCCTTATCATATCCAAACTTAACTAGACTTCTCATTGAATCATATAATTGAACAAAAGGATCACATCTACCTATCATGTGATTTGACAAATCACTGTCCAAAAACCTAGACATCATATTATTTTTCTTTTTCCAAATTATATAAAATGAATGTATAATTCATTGCATCCCTTAAAGATGTTAGGATTAACAAGGCAGAAATAACAATTATGTGCAAATATAACTAATATCAGAAAATAATAAACCACATAGAATAGAACACAAGACACACAGATTTAACGTGGTTCACCCAATCCCTGGAATATGTCCACCAACAGCGAGTCCAATATTATTATTATCCAGTGATTACAACCTGATTACAATCCATAATCCCTTACAGCCCAATTCTGCCGCAAGTACTAAAATCATACATAATGAAAATCCCTAACCCTAAGCCATATTATACAATATTTTCCCGCTTTAGGGTTAGAATGAGTTATAAGTAGTCGGCCCAAATAATCAAAAAGTAGTCGGCCTCAAATTTTTTTTTGGCCTAAATAACACTTTTCCGAACCCCGGTGAGGTCGGGAGGAAAAGTGTACAGTACTTTTTTGGATAGTACTTTCCTGATTAGTCACCATAAGCTAACAATCTCCCACTTGGTGACTGATCAATATCCACACTATACTAAAAAACCTCCCACTTGGAGACTGATCCTGTAGCAATACCGCTACCCACATGAGGCTTCCACTAGATTGAACCACCTTGGACTCAACTGTTCCTTTATTTTGTTTAGTCTAGAAGACCAACTGAAGCTGAACATGAGTTCAACTTCTCCCTTGTTACTACCTTTGTAAACATATCTGTTGGATTATCATCAGTATGAATCTTTTCCAGCCTTAACTGTCCATCATCCAAAACTGATCGAATGAAATGGTACCGCAACTATATGTGTTTTGTCTTTGAGTGCAAAGAAGAATTCTTTGCAAGATGAATGGTACTTTGGCTATCTGTATGTAGAAAATTAGCCTTTTGTGGATGTCCCAATTCTTCCATGAAGAATTGAAGCCATATCATCTCCTTGGCTGCCTCTGTAGCAGCAACATACTCTGCCTCTGTAGTGGATAAAGAAACCACCTTTTGTAGTTGAGAAATCCAACTAACTGCTGTCCCACCAACAGTAAATATATAACCTGTAGTACTTCGCCTGCTATCTATATCTCCTACCAAATCTGAGTCAACATAGCCTTGTACAGTAGTAGTAGAACCCCCAAAGTGTAAACACTTACTGGATGTGCCTCTCAAATATCTGAGAATCCATTTGATTGCATTCCAATGCTCAATACCAGGGTTACTCATATAACGGCTAACGACTCCCACTGCGTGTGTAATATCTGGCCTAGTACATACCATAACATACATTAAGCTCCCTACAGCTGAAGCATAAGGTACCTTAGACATTTTAGTCTCTTCTTCTGGTGTCTTGGGACACATATCCTTAGTCAATTTCAAATGACCAGGCAAAGGTGTGCTGACAGCTTTGGCATTTTCCATAGAGAAATGTTGGAACACCTTCTCAATATAATCAGCCTGAGATAGAGACAATTTCCTATTTTTCCTATCTCTACAAATTTTCATACCAAGGATTTGTTTTGCTGCCCCCAAATCCTTCATAGAAAAATATTTTGCTAACTGTTGTTTCAACCCCTTAATGTGATCCATGTTAGACCCAGCTACAAGCATATCATCAACATATAAACATAAAATAATGTAGTTGTCATCATCCAACCTCTTAAAATAAACACAATGGTCAGAATTACACCGACTATATCCATGCCCATTCATAAAAGTGTCAAATTTAATATACCATTGCCGAGGTGCTTGCTTCAAGCCATATAAACTTTTCTGCAATCTGCACACCAAATTCTCCTTACCCTTGACCTCAAATCCTTGTGGCTGAACCATATATATTTCTTCATCCAAATCACCATGAAAAAAGGCCATTTTAACATCAAGCTGCTCTAAATGCAAATCTTCAATAGCCACAATACTTAAAACAGTACGAATAGAAGTCATTTTAACAACTGGAGAAAATATCTCATCAAAATCAATACCATGTTTCTGTGCAAATCTTTTTACGACTAATCTGGCTTTAAATCTTTTCGTACCTCCATCCTCTTCTTTTATCCTGTAAACCCATTTATTCTGTAAAGCCCTTTTACCTGCAGGTAACTTACATAAATCCCATGTCTGATTTTTTAGCAAAGAGTCCATTTCATCTATCATTGCAGACTCCCACTGAAGCTTTGTATCCACTTGCACAGCTTCATTATAACATTCAGGTTCACCAGCATCTGTTAACAAAATAGAATACAAAGATGGAGAAATTTTTTCTAAAGGTCTACTTAGCCTTGTTGACCATCTAACACTCACTGGGGTGTGTGGTATTTGTTGTTGCTATTGTTGCGGAGCATAAGGAACTACTGGAACATGAACTTGTGGAGTATCATCCAGTACTACATAGTCATTTTCTTTCTTCTCATGCTGCAGCAATAGATCTTTGTACAATACTTTCTCATTGAATATGACATCCCTGCTTCTTACAATTTTATGATTTTCAAAATCCCAAAGCCTATAACCAAATTCATCAATGCCATACCCAACAAATACATATTTCTTTGACTTAGCTTCCAGCTTGGTTCTATTTTCAGAATCTATAAGTGCAAAAGCTTCACAACCAAAGGTTTTGAGAAAAGAATAACTCACCTTCTTACCACTCCATGCTTCCTCTGGAATACCACAGTCCAAAGGAGTAGAGGGGCCTCTATTGATTAAATAAATAGCAGTGTTCACTGCCTCTACCCACATATTTTTGGGCAGCCTAGCATGCAACCTCATACTCCTTGCACGCTCCATTATTGTCCTATTCATGCGTTCAGCCACTCCATTTTCTTGTGGAGTCCTTGGTACAGTTTTCTGCCTACGAATACCATTAGAGGAACAATATTCTTCAAATTCTGTGCTGCAATACTCACCACCATTATCAGATCTGAGACATTTTAACTTTTTACCAGTCTCATTCTCAACCAAGCATTTCCATTTCTTAAAAGTTTGAAATACATCAGATTTCTATCTAAGGAAATAAATCCATACTTTTCTTGTTGCATCATCTATAAATGTAACATAATACAGAGAGCCACCAAGGGAAGATACCTGAGCTGGTCCCCATACATCTGTATGCACAAGCTCTAATCTCTCATTTTTCTTTTCCTTCCCACTTTTCACAAAACTAACTCTCTTTTGTTTTCCATAAACACAACTTTCACAGAAATCCATATTGACACATTTCAGAATAAGTAAAACTTTTTTTGAATGAAGTAATTTCATACCTTTTTCACTCATGTGCCCGAGTCTGTTGTGCCACAGTGCTGTGTCAGAATCTACAGCAACAGTTTGATGTTCTTCCTGCTCAACTGCAGCCACTATTCCTGAACATTCATTATCTTCTGAAACAATTAAAGTAGAAGGAACAGTATGACCTGTACAAAGATATAAGGTGCCTACTTTCACACCTTTTGCTACTACTAAGGAACCTTTTGAAACCTTCCTATTTTTATCATTAAAAGTAACTGTGCAACCCTCATCACCCAGTTGCCCTGCTGAAATTAAATTCCTACTCAGCCTTGGAACATGTCTTACCTCTTGTAGTAGCCAATGATTCCCATTCTGCAACTTAATCTTAATTTTTCCCTTTCCAACAATCTGACAGGGTTCATTATCTCTCAAATAAACTAGCCCAAAATCCCCTTGGACATAATCAACAAAATAACTTCTATGGGGTGTAGCATGAAATGAAGCCCCAGAATCTAAAACCCATGAATCATCAATACTTTCTAAGGACAAGAGCAAAGCATCCTCCTCGGATTTGTTACTTACCACATTTGCCTCTTTGTTTCCATCATTTTTGCCTCCTTGATCTTTCTTCTGAGACCAACAATCTTTCTTCTTATGACCTGGTTTTCCATAGTACCAGCAATCATTTAGCCCTTTAGATTCGGACCTCTTTCCCTTTGATTTTCCTCTTGATTTCCCATGATTTCCAGAGTTGTTTCCTCTATCTCTTGTTCTACCTCTACTTTCTGTGTTCAATACACTACCCGATGTGGATGCCCCTGAGCTTTTCCTATGAATTTCATCACTCAATATAACACCAATAACATCATCATACTTTAGGGTATTAGAACCAGAAATAGAATTACTAACAGCCATTACCAAGCCATTCCAGCTTTCTGGCAAAGAACACAAAATCAAGAGAGCCCTAACCTCTTCATCAAAAGTAATTTTAACTGAGGTTAATTGACTTGTAACTGTATTAAACTCATTCAAATGATCAGTAACTAATCCACCTTCTACCATTTTCATATTAAATAAACGCTTCATAAGAAATACCTTGTTTGAAGCTGAAGGCTTTTCATACAACTTTGCTAGGGTTTCCATCAGATCTTTAGCTATCTTTGCTTCAGTAATATTAAATGCCACCGATTGTGCCAGGCATAGATGAATACTCCCTAGTGCCTTCCTATCCAAAATATCCCAATCCTCCTGAGACATTGATTGCTCTTTCTTGGCTACTCCCTCTAATGGCCACCATAGATCCTTCTGATAGAGATAATCCTCCTTTTGCATCTTCCATAACTAGAAGTTCTGCCCATTAAACTTATCAACCTTCAGCCTACCCTCGTCTGCCATTTCTCCCACTTAACCGAGAGACTCTCCCACTAACTCATGAGACCTGCTTCAGAGAATAGATGAAAGAACGAACAAAATAACCTTGCTCTGATACCACTTGTTAGGATTAACAAGGCAGAAATAACAATTATGTGCAAATATAACTAATATCAAAAAATAATAAACCACACAGAATAGAACACAAGACACACAGATTTAACGTGGTTCACCCAATCCCTGGGCTACGTCCACCAACAGCGAGTCCAATATTATTATTATCCAGTGATTAAACCTGATTACAATCTGTAATCCCTTACAGCCCAATTCTACCGCAAGTACTAAAATCATACATAATGAAAATCCCTAACCCTAAGCCATATTATACAATATTTTTCCGCTTTAGGGTTAGAATGAGTTATAAGTAGTCGGCCCAAATAACCGAAAATTAGTCGGCCTCAAAAAAATTTTCGGCCCAAATAACACTTTTCCAAACCCCGGTGAGGTCGGGAGGAAAAGTGTACAGTACTTTCCTGGATAGTACTTTCCTGATTAGTCACCACAAGCTAACAAAAGACTCATTGTAATTGGTTCTTGACATATTCAAGTCAGATTTTATAGTGACCATACCTTTTGCAATATCTATGCTAGCTACTCCTTTGATCCACATAACTTTGTCTTCTTCTTGTACTATTGCTTCTTCCTCTATGTCATCCTATACTATTAGAAGAAGTTTCACTTTCATATATAGGAGTATGAGAGGGAGAAAATTTATATTTTTTTGCAATATTCATAGATTGGAAAACTTACACCAAACTTTATGTAGAACATTGCATATTCTCATCATGAGATTGCAAAGAACCAACTAAATTTTTAATTTTAAAAGTGTTGGATAGAGGATTTTTATACCTTTCAAAAGAAAAAAGATACCATATGCTACCTCAATAATAGGACTTAGTAGGGCTCAAATAAGAAGTTAAATAATCTAAAATCTATTTAGGGTATTCTAGCAATTTGAGTATAATTGAAATACAAACTACACAATTTATACAAATGAAGTAAATGACATAAATGTATATAAGACACAATATAAAATACATATGGATGTTTTAACTCTAGAAACCAAAAACATAGTAATTAAAGATCATACTATGAAGCTCTAGATTTCTCGGCCTCAAATGATAGTGCGTGACATCGCACACCACATTGGGTCCAAATGATAGAAAATAGAAAAGAGCTCCTAGACAAGGTTTTTACTTCCATATTTCACTCCAAGTACCTATTCATCACCTACTTACATAAAAATAGGAAAATTTTGTTGTCTTTTAAGATGTTTTCCTTAGCCAAACCCTTACTTTGGTGTTCCCAACTATACAGATAGCCAAATAGATATAAATATGATTAACTAAAATGAAGAAAACTAATAGAAATAACTCCATGCTTAATGGAGGAGAACCACTACTACACAAAGACATGCAATAAAAAAGAGGCTCACTTGAGGGAGGTGTTGGCGCCCAAATCAATAGATTGTAAATCCTATGATCTTTCCTACTCAATTATGGGATTCTCCAACTAACTTGACCAACTAACATGAGTGATCGATTATGATCCTTCCCCCATACACTTTATGACATGTAGAACCAAGGCGGATGGGACTATACCTTAACCAAACTTCCTAGTTTAAGGATTTTTATAGAAAATAGAAATATAGATGAAACAAATGGATTTCTCAAGATGGAAATTTGACATAGTACTACATGTGAAACCCATGGATAGATAGTCCAAACCATACATTTCCAACAAAATCTAGTGGAAACACAACATAGAAGATACTCAAATAGAATTTTCATTCAACATGCCCGACTGTAAGGCCTTGTAGGTCAGGGAAAAATACAAACAATTACAATAGTAATTCTACAATCGTCTAGCTATTCCAGCTTTGTAACACTCCAACAACTGGTAGAAATACTAAGGCATATCTAAACTTGAGCTCACAAGCCACCAAGTAATCTCCTTATCTCCAAGTATGTAAACCACTAGCCCTTCTATTACAAATATGAGACAAACAATCTGATCTTCAGGATCTCGCAGGATCCAATTACTATCCTCTTACTCCATGCTCCAAAATTATTGCCTAAACAACTACCCAAATCTTCCTTAAATACACTTCTTCAGCCATAAGTTAGATGGAAGAAATAAATAAATCCTAAAACCCAATCGGCTTCCATAACCAACGATTGTTGAATGCAATACAAGTCACCTCTCAAATATCCTTACAAATAATTAATTCTCCATGTTGACCTTTAGATCTACATAGGAGAATGTAACACACACTACCCAAATTAAATACATCAAGTCAGCCAACCAAATCTCCAAGAACTCCAGTCGGTAAGCCAAAATACCAAGCGACAGTAAAATTACCGAGTAATCCAGGAATCATCGAGGAAGCACATCGAACGAGCACCACAAGCATCATCAAGCAGAGGTTCTACCGAGTGCCAGAAGTTTTACTGAGTTCCTTCAGTGATCGAGCTCCTTCAATGACTGAGCCCCTCGGTCAAAGCTACAACTGAGTAACACAGAAAGAAAACACTCCAACATAATACACCAACATACAATATTGCCAACTACCCTAGCTCCTGCATCAAACACCCTAGGTGCAAAAGGATGTTCTCAATGGTGGGAAGAACATCTTCCACGATTCAACACATAAACTCTAAACCAATTCTTCACATACATATCCTCAACTTGCACACTCTTCCAATTCTAATTTCTCTGCCTTTCCAAGAAATAGATTTATGACAAGGACACCATTATATTTCATAAATTTGTTTCACAATGCACACTTCAAACTTGATATAATTTGAATTAGATTATATGTAATCCCACATAAAATTCCTTAATTGTAAAATTTTCTCTCCTCCTTTTCTCTTCGGGTTTAATTCTAATTATCTTTCCCACGTACCCCTCTTGTGTCCACAAAATAATGCTAGATGAATTAATAAAGAATAATGCATAAACCTAGGATATTCATTATCCCCATGACATAGAAAATCTTCATGTAATTTCTCCACTAGGGAAGATGCATAATCAAAGGGTCTTGGTTCATACATTTGAATGTATGAATCCAATATCATAGGCCCAGTACTCACAATGTCGGGTGCTTCTATTCTTGCTAATTGTCTACAAGACATATATGTATACTAAAAATAGTGCCTAAAAAGACTTAGGCTAAAAGGTGGCCCATCCTATGCTGTGAGTTTTCCCTATTCCCTCTTGTGAATGGCTAACTTCTAACCAGTGTACATAGTATCCATTCTATGATATCCTTCTTCTATTTCAACAAAAGATAAAGGCATACTACAACTCTCATCTAGTTTAAAAAATCATTATAGTGTCTCTAAAGAAAAATAATGAAAACATTTCCAATATTGTCTTGAATACACCTTCTTACTGAATTATAATTTCTCTCCAAAAGCTTCAACTCTTTCAAATTCAAAAAGAAATTTGACACAGTCAACTTACCAAATTTTTTCATCTAGGGACTACATAATGGCATCTCTTTGTCTCTTCATAAATAATTAAATAGGAAAATCTCATAACCTCTAACCCTTGTCCTAATGTCTACAACATTTTTGAATTTTCCCTTTCAATTGGTCTCTTTTTGGAAAATGTTACTTAGATCATCTCAATTTAGGGCCTAGATCCTGTATTTGGTCAATAATGTCTTGGTTTATCTTTCTTATTGGGGCACTCTCCTCTACTTTAGTTTTATTTTACTTTTATTGTGTACTCCTTCTTGGTCTTTTTTTCCCACAAGATCTAGATGCCTCCATTTCTATAATTGTAATCTCTTGCACAAATTACTTTGTTGTCTGCAACTTCTTTTTGTTGTGCAATTTTTTTTGTTGGACAACTTCAATTATATATTGAATGCATCAAAGTAACAACCTGTAATGATAAGTGTCTCATAAATTATCCTCATGTGAATCCATGGATCTACCTAATGTGTGCATTTAAAAAAATCCTTTTGTCTCCATTTTGAATTTCTAAATGACAAGACAATGATTCTTCATCATTGTAGGCTTTGTTGACAAGTGTTTTCTTTTGGTGCCATCAACATAACCCTCTTCTTTCATTTTCCCTAAAGCCTTCATTTCATCTTTTAATCATCATAGGTAATACCAATATGTTCATCAGGAGTTAGATAGTATATCAGAATGCTACATCGATAGTGATTGTACAATATTTATCTGATAATTATAGAATAACTCATCTTCACTTTATCCATCAGGATAATAATTTGTACATATAAGCTAATGATAATTTTTTTTCCGTTTATCGGTATGATCATCTCGATAGTCTCATCTGGTATTAGGATATCTCAAAATTTGCTTCAATGATGATTATTTCTATTTCAATAAGTCCATCGGTGTGGCTCCTCTCTATGTTCTCATCTTGTACTATCAACATATGTCCTCCTACCTTTCTTTTTCACAATAGCCACAATCATTCCCTTATCGCTATAAGTCATGCCAATATATTCATCGAGTATCAAAGTAACTTGAAAATACATATCTCTATTGATTTCACTCTACTGATGAATTTCATCTGTATAACCCCTTTTGATAGACTCCTTTTCTTTAGTACCCTTCAGAGAAAGTCTTATCGATCTAGCCTTATCTGCTATCGACAAGACAAGATATTTTCTTTGCTGCTAGTACATGTCTTTTTGATAGCGATTATCAGTATGTGTTATATAAATCCATTTTTTTTGTTTTAATCATTTGATGCCATTACCCTAGCCCTTTTGAATATGTTCTTTACCCCAGTACTCTATTTCTCCATTGGTATATGTTATCTTGATCATACTTTTTTATTTCACTCTAAGTATTATCATTAGGATGACTCTTGCAAATAATGAAAATCTCTATCACTATGACTTTTGGCTTCACCTCATGCATACAAATGTTTATAATCTAGTTAATTGGTTCACATAAATTGAGGAAAAACTCTTTTTCAAGTAGGATATCTAGTGTTCCTTCTGTCCTTCCTTTTCGTACATTCACTTGAGGTATTTCAAACTTTGAGGAACACATTTTGGAAAAAAAAAATCAAAGTGAAAGTCTATCCATGCAAACCAATCTAGAGGATACATGCCCTTTCTTATGGTTAATATTGGAAACTATTAGGGAAAGGAAATTCATAGGTAGTCATGATCACATTTCCATCTTTAATCACTCTTAAAAATGTCTGATAATCTTCCTCCCCTTCAAAATTCAACTTAAGTATACATTTATCCACCCCACCTTATACCACTATAACCCGTAAGGTGCCCAGCTAATGGTTGGTTTTCTAGAGCCACATCATAGATGGATAAGAATTGGCAATAAGAGCCTCTTCAACCTACACAAAAAGAACCAATAATAACTATTCTCATGATAAAATGTGTACACAATAAAGATACTTTCGTATGTTAAGATCAAAGATGAATATGCAAAAATCTTAATGAATCAAAGCTTAAAAGAGATTTCCAAGGATATAATTAAATTAAAAATTTATGTGCTAACATAAGGAAATCACATTCTACCTAAATAATAAATATTAAGAGATATTGAACATAAAATTATAATGAAACTAGATAACGAGAGAGATGAAAATTATATTAGTGCACAAGTGTAGATCTTCCCAATATCGTGAGAAAAATAAGGGAGAGCTTCTCTTTTAGAATCAAGAGAAAGAAACATAATGTAAGTGGGAGAGGGAGAGATATGAATTTTTTAGAGTATAGAGAGACAAAGTGTGCTCAGAAATAGCTTTTTGGTTGTTTTTAGGTGGAGGTATCCATTTAATACACATCTAAGTGAGGGGACACACGTTGAAAGTGGTTTCCTTTTCAAGTTTTACGGATGCTGGCGTGTTTCATTGATGTCTACACACTGTGCTCACGTCCAAACATGTGGGCTTGAAATTTGGGTGAGAAATCATGAACAACGTACTTTAATGATTCATGATGTGAAAATGTTTCCATTCAATCATGATTTTCCTATGTTGGCTCATAGAACATAATGCTAAAGAATCATAAGTGTAGGAGTGGAAATTTAGGGCACTAGCATCTACTGAATACTGGTTTGAACATCTCTGGTACACGTTGGCATCTAAATTTAATTTTCCTTAGCACTTAAACAATTTAGCGTGTTGTTGATGCCTTATTATTTGTGCTTACAGAGTGTCACAGGTTAGGGAGAACACCAAGGGACATGCCCTGTCTTGGACTAGACGATACATTGATGATGTGAGCTAGGAGGATGAGGCTTTATTACATCGAGTTGGTCTCTAGGGAGCTGGCTACCTAGCTGACAGAACCTCCTACCATCGTTATGTGACATGGCTATGGAAAACCGCATATACATACCCATCCATACTGCATCTTGTCATCGTCAAATTAAAATTGTACTGTCCACAGAAAATAATGGAATGACCTGTAGTGTAGTGAATGTAGTAAACTATCACTTTCTGTGTGCGCACAAATATGATAAAATAAAATATGAATTGAGTAAGTATATTTTAAGTTTTTTGTATGGTGGGAATATGCTTAAATGAAAATATCTTTTCACTTATTTAAAAAATGATAATAAAATACTAATAAATTTTTAATGATTGTTTATTTATTTTATAATTTTTTATTTTAATGAATTATGTTTTTTTTATATTATATTTCTAAATAATTTTAAAATTCTAAATTATATGATGAAATCAAATATTTTTTATTATTTTAATGACAGTTCATATGTATAAATAATTATATTCATTTTTGTAATCACTTTATAATTGCAATTTTATATAATATATTAATTTAATTCTATAAATTTAATTTAAAATTTCAATACATTAAAAATAATTATTCAATTATATAGTTGATGTAGAAAATGAATTTAAAAATTTAAAATATAAACATGAAAACATTACTAGTCATTAAAATAGTAAAATAAAATTGTTCCCTGTATAATTAAAAAAATTAAAATTATTTAGAAATATAAAAATTAAAACTATTTAAATACAAGTAGAAGACATTTCAGCAAGTCAAATAATTTAAATATATCACAATAAAAAAATAAAAAAATACCAATCTATTTTTCATTTAATATTAGTACTTTATCCTTATTTATATAAAGCTAATTTAATCTGAATGTTTGGTTAGGGTTGTGAATACAGTTTAGGTTTTAAGGTTACAATCTTATTAGTATTATATTTAGGTTACGATTCTAATTAGAGTTAGGGTTAAGGTTAAGATTGTGGTAGATTTAAGATTGTGGTTAATTTTATGGTTAAAGTTACGGTTTTTATTAGAGTTAAAAATAATATTTCATTTATACTATTATTAGGGTTAGGGTTATTTTTAGGATTATGGTTAAGATTAGGGTTTAATGTTTTTTATAAGATTGGTAAGTTTTATGATTAGAGTTAGTGCTTATGGTTCTGTATTATCTCTCTCCCATTATCTCTACTCTCTGTCTTATTTACTCTATTATTCTATTGTTCTATTACTTTATATAATCTATAAATCAAATATTTTAAAATAAAATCTTAGTATATATATTCTTATTTAAAAATCATCTAATTAATATAATCATTTAAAAATAATACAAGTCTTTTATATATCCTTTTATCTTTCCATGCAAACTAATTGTTAAAAAGACTAATAAAAAAATATTAATCTAAGTTTGATTAATAAAAAATATTTAAATAAATTTATTTAGGTGAAAATTATTTTTTGTAAAACTATTATATTTTTTTAGAAATGAAACTACATATTAAAAAATAGATAAATTGTGCCTATATATATCTTTCTACCTTATTTTATTTATAAAATAATTTAATTCCATATTTTAATGCATAAATTTAGGTAGAATTGGCTAAACAACAAATTAAATCCTAAAACGAGTAGTTTGAAAAAACAACTAAGTATTTGGTAAGATATATTTTACTGTGCATAGTACAATACTGACAATGAGGAGACATGTGGGTAGATATGGATGGTATGCCATGCAACGGACTATGCAAAAGGATGATATTGTGAAGTTATCTGTCGACTGGATAGCCGGCTCTCAATCGAGTGAGCTGCCCGGCGTGCCTGGAACAAAAGTTTGAAAAATTGAACTTCCTATTCCAACAAAATGAAGGGTAGTTGGGCTTTCATGTGACAGTAGGCCCCGGGCTTGTACGCAAATGTGAGGGCGACTAAAAGCAACAGCAAATGAACTTGTGAGTAAACAAAACGTGAGTGAGTAGCAATATCCGGAAGAAAACTTTGAAATATTGATCTCTCTAATCCAACGAAATGAAGGCAATTGAGCTGAACGAGAGTAGGCCGCGGACTTGTGCGGAAACTTTCCACAAACGTGAGAACGACAGAAGATATAATTATAAGGATCCAAACGTGATTGAATGGCCTTCTCGACACGGTCACGCAATGATAAGCATCCAAATCGTCAAATTTGGATTCCATTGGGTCGGGGGCCGGATAAGTCTAGAACAAAGTTGGCACATGTTAACCTCTACACTCTGCGTGAACAAAACTTTGAAATATTGATCTCCCTAATCCAACAAAATGAAGGCATTTGAGCTGAATGAGAATAGGCCCGGGCTTGTGCGGCAACTTTCCACAAACGTGAGGGCGACAGAAAGGAACAGAAGATATAATTGTAAGCATCCAAATGTGAGTGAATGGGCTTGTGGACAAGGTTACGCAATGATAAGCATCCAAATGATCGTATTCGGAATCGATTGCGTCGGTGGCCGAACAACTCTAGAACAAATTTTGCATATTTTAACCCCCCATATTCTTACAAAACGAAGGTAATTACTCTGCCTTAAAGTAGGCCCAGGCTTTTGTGGCGGCCTTTCGTTCCAGACACGGACTTTAATTATATTCAAGGGGTATACGTTCTTAGTATTTTCCCTCCTCCGTGCCTCTATCGTTTCTAATATGCATATAAACGAATTTCCACAACTTGGACGAATCTAGTTACATGTGGAATCTTGGTTGACTCACCTAACCATGTTTTCCAACTATATCTTTCAAATTTGGGGAAATTATTTGTAGTTCAGTAAACTGTATGCCTTTACAATTTCACACCTTTACAATTTCACAGAATTTCACTCACATCTACTTTGTTGTGTTTTCTTCTAGGTCATTTTAAGTTTATTTTAGGTCTATTTGATACGATAACTTGTGTTAAACCTCTAACATAATTGTCGCTATATGGTAATTTCAAGACTAGGTTCTATATTATAGATCTTGATACTCTGCCACCCTTTTTACCTATCCTAGTGCTGGACTAGCTGAAAGGTACCCAAATTTAAATGAATGTGTCAGCCTCGACAATTTCTAATCCTATCATGATCTTTTAATTGGAAGGTTGGTAGTTAGCATAAATTTGTAGAGACCTTGTGAACCCTATACAAAAGTTATCATTCATCATTCATAAGGCTTAATGAGATTTTATGAGCATTCAAATTATCAAGTGTGCACTTTAGATTTGAGTATCCAACGTATTGAGCAACAACCTACATTCAAGCACGATTTATGTTAATTGTATTTTTGTTATCATGTTGTTGAATTAACACTTGGTGGACTGGCCAAAAGAACATTGCATGACCATCATTATCATTCCTAAGGTACACTACCTTCAATTTAGCATTCCAATTATGATTTAGTCTTTACCATTTTGGGGGGAGAAGGTCTCTTTTACATTGTCATTGTTGTTGCGAAGGTGGGAGCACCAACACATGGTTTTCTTTAGGCAAGCCCCTAATACCATAAATGATTTTTCATATTTTCAAGTACATGGATTTTGTGCAAAAAATAGACAAGGGTACAAGAATGCAAGAAAACAATGACATACAATCTCTAATTTTGGACAAGCGAAAACCCTTGGACTAGGGCATCCTTAAATCATGTCTGATTCTTTTTTCCTAGTTTTCTAAGAGATAGGCTTACAAAACCCCCTAACTACCTTTCTGGACAATTATGTTAGTTTTGAAAAACTTAGGACTAGGACCACCCTCCAACTATGTCTCACACTTCAAATTCCAAAATTAAATTCAAGGCCCTCTCTATATCCCATTTCTAAATATGAACTACTATGATGTTTCTTCATTCTATATTTTTGTGTTTATGCTGAAATTTATTATTTAGCTATCAATTAACCTAGTTCATTCACACATACTTCATATTCTTATTTCTATTGCAACAAAGGAATGGAATTCTAAGTGTTTCACTCTCCTATAGGTCTCTAGCTCAACCTAGATTGTGTTCCAATAATATGCAATATAAATTTGATATCTTTGTTTTATACACATCCTTACTTTCCCAAAAAAATACAACTATTATCTTCAACATCAATATAGATATAAGCAAGTAGCATAGGATTCTATATGTAAGATGACTTATGTTGGAAATATAATATGGGAAAGTGAGATACTGAGAGGGGGGTGAATCATATATCTACTATTAACTCCATTTTGACATAAATTCACTTGTATAACATAAACATAAAATTCAATACTGAAATAGATCTAACATTCTAACCTTCATCCATGAAATTAAAACATAACACAAATACTTTGGCTACCAAAAAATCCTTGAAAGGTAAAACTAGGGTGGGGATGACACCCACAAATCTTCACTACTGCAGTATTAAAGTTTTCCTGTTAGGGTCACAAAGTTTTGATCATAAACTAATTATCTACCCTATGAGGGGTCTTCCCTGTTAAGAGCTTGCAAACTTATATATTATACCTTGCTAAAAGAATCTAAACTTACAACAAAGTAAGCACTCAGTTAAGAGATTTACTTAGGCCTGTCAGGACCACTCTGTCAAGAGATTTACCCTGATTCACTTGTTAAAATGTCTCAGTACCTGATCCTTCAGTTTGTACTGTGATGTTGATAGCAGATCTTGTCCTTCCAATACAAACTTGGTATCCTCTATCAAATATATCTTTGTTCTATCCTTAATAGCTTTTCTTGGTCACTTTGACTGATGTCTATCTATATGAAAAAAATCCTTCTATGTTCTGTATATGAGATCCTTCATACTTTTCTCATAGACTCTTACTCACTCACACATACCTCATTTTAGGGTTCAAATCTCATCTTATATAGATAACAGATCAACTCCATAGATCAAGATCAATGATTTAGATTATCTACTTATGCCGCTTACGCATTCCCTAAATGTGATTGGCTACATAGATTACATAGGGATTAATGATTGCAAATCTAAATCATAATGACCTCTATGATTTCCTTAACAAACATTAAAATATTGTATAGATGTCGGCCAAAATGGTTTACCTAAGTGTTTGTGCTATTACAAACACATATGTAAAATTTGGCTTGCTCGACATATGAAGTCTCTGACACTTGGTATTAATTATTCTTCATATACTGGTGCTCAGTACTAACATATCTATACAAATCGGCATAAAATGCTTTGCTATTACTGAAGTACTTAGTGACCTCTGACTTGCTCGACAGTAACTACTACTCAGTAAATGTACAATATACAAGTCTAGACTTAACTCAGCCTATACATGATGGCTCGATCATGGTGATCACCAACCAACATTTCCTAAAAAATGACTAAGTGTAAGACACTAATAGACAACAAAACTTAGGGATCAATAATCTCCCCCTTTGACATTAGTGGCAAAAATAAATTTTCATGACATTTACATTACAACAAGAGTACTTAGTAATATGAAAAACTCTAATATGAATACTACCCCTAAGACTTTGACTCATTCTTCAAAAATATTCTATACATATATACATAAGACTCTTTTAACATATAACTGAATACCCCATAGTGGCTAATTGTTTTACTCTTGCATTATAACCCACATTGTCCAATTTCTCTTGATACTTGGTTTCTTCTTGGATTTCCTTTCAGTAAGGTTGGTGATCTTTTAGGTCTCTTTCTCCAATCTTCTTCACTTGATAGTCATGAGAATTAGGTAGCTTGGCTTTCTTATGCTTGATCGAATTGGACATCATTTTGAAGGATTTGAAAATTTGGGATTTGAATCAATGCTTTGGGTATCTGATTTTGAGGAATCTTTCTACAAGGATGTTTGGGTAACTTTGATCAAGTTTTTGGCTCAGTTTTGATGTCTCAAATAGAAAAGGACAAAATTTCAAAAAAGACACTTAGAAAGAAATCCCTACAAAGGACAAAGAAACTTTGTGGGATACAAGAAAATGAGGACCAAAGATTTTGATAATATTCCCAAAAATGTGTATGTTTTAATAGATGTTGTGTACTGAGTTTGAAGCTTTGAAAACACACCAAACAAGATCTATCTAAAAGATGGGCTAGTATTAAAATCTTTTTCAACAACTTAGTACCCCAAAGGGGATATAGATGGTGAGTAATCTTAAGGTGATCTGAGAAACCACTTGGATTGGTCCTTGCACAAAGATTTTGATACCTTCGAGAGTACATCAGGAAGCTTTTGATTAATAGGTGTCTGATTTGATTTGTGGTGTCCTCCTAATCAGTTTGTATGCATGTGACTCACTTAAGAGCCTAGATGACCATGCCAACATAGTAGGGGTGTCCACTTACCTTAGGTTACCATCAACACGCATCACCTGAGTTTGAGGGGATGAAGCGGGAGTTTTCTCAGCACTTTATTTCTATACAAGTTGGGGAAGTACTAGTTTGAGGTCGTTCTCCAAAGAGGAAGCACTTTTCTCCTTGGACAGGCCTCGCTAGAATTAGAACAAATGAACTTGTCCTAGTTTAGTTTGTTTTACGTCACTTACATTATCAAGGATTTTGCATTCAAGATTGAATTTTCCTTTTTGAGGTTCCCAAACTTTGAATTTTGATTGAGAAATGAATGTGCTTTGTTTCTCACTTCATGGACTAAAGATTGTATTTGTTTAGGACTCGAATGAAATGAATTTTTATATTGACTATGGTTTATTTCTTTGGGCTCATTCAAGATTTGATGTTTACTTCAAAAAGTTTGAAACTTTTCCTAGATTTTTCACTTTGAAGCAAGAAGAGATTCCCTTACTATTTGAATACTTAGACATACTTTGGAGAGAGGGTTAAAGATTAAAATAAGGGAACTCCTCTCTCTCTCTCTCTCTCTCTCTCATGTTGATGACTACCATTTGATGCCACATTTAAAAGACCATGGTGTCCTTATAAAAGGTGACACTATTGATGTCCCTATGGACTCAAGTCATCTAGAATGGATCATTAAGGTGGGAAAGTGTCTCTCTCTTGAAGAAATTAGAGTACACACTGACCTTCTACATAATTACTCTGATTTCCTTGCTTAGCCATGCGAGGACATACCAGGAATTGTTTTTGATAGAAAAAAGAAGAAAGAGGGTGTTGGCCCATGGTACAGGAAGACTAGAAGCACATTAACAACATATTAATAACACTAGTCACATAACAGTTTAAAAATAGAAAGTCAGTAGAAATAAAATTGTCTAGTCTACCTCTATCAAAAATAAATATGAAGGTCCTTTTCAAAAAAAGTGAACCAAAGTAGCATAAATAGTAAGTAGATAAAGTATTAATAATAGCAAGCCATGGAGGGCTAAACTAGTGTTTTATGAACTTAACTATAAAATAGGAAATCAAAAAAAGGGACCTAGAACAAACAAGCCCAGGATAGCACAAACACCTCATGGACCTTAATAGCTAGGATCTCCTAGCCAGACATTTGGACATCAGGGTCATGGCCCACTCTTCCTGTAGGAACAAGAATAGGTCTTTGTTATCCTCATCGACTTCTAGTTTACCACTAGCCATCTTCTCTTGCATGTTGCACAGGGTCACAGCCAAAGCATGCATGACCTTAAGGGAAAAATTGTCTGAATCAGCAACCCAAGCTTTGATCTCTTTGATGTCCTCCTTGAGGTCAAAAATCTCCATATCCAGCTCATTGAACTTCAGCTTGAGAAATCCTTTAAACTTGTCACTCTCCTATGTCACCAATGTAGTGTGCTCAATGTGAGGGGATTTATCCTACTAGGTGTGAGGAGAGAGCGGAGGTGGGATAAAGCCATGAGGCTTATCCTCTATTTCTAGCAGAGGATTCAGGGGGGAGCATTGCCAGACCTGGCTGAATTTAAGTGTCCAATCGAGGATCCCTCAATTGAGCCAGTGGAAGCAGAGGTGTCATCCTCTAGCTGAGACTTGTTCTCTAAAGTCATTTCCCTGAGGATTCTCCTATATTTCTCCTTGGTAAGCCTGTTAGAAAATTGGATAGAGCCCCCCAAATCCACCTCTAGATCAACCTAGCTGTCCAAATTTTCTATTTCCTGGGCTTCTTCTTGGTTTCAGGGATGCTATCAGTCCCTATATTATCCTTTGCCTCCATAGTCTCAGAGACATGGGATTCTTTAAGATCCTCCCACCTTTTAAATGGGTTCCTCACACACCTTTTGTAGCTTTTACCTTCCCGAGGGACAAGGTCAGTCTCTTGGATTTCCTGTAAGGACTGAGAGGAGGACTGGGTTGGGTCGTTGGCTTCTGAAGGGGAGACTTCCTAAGTTACCTCCTTAATGATCAGGGGAGGCTGGGGTGGAGGGTAGATGGCTTTATGGAAGTTGTAGAGGTAGAGTAAAAGGCCCTAGTGAAGGATAGGGACCGACTTCTGAGTATTTTTTCTCTCCTTAATATCTAGAATGTTGCTTTCAATCGAGTGAAGGAGATAGAAGGGGATGGAAATGAGGTCTATGTTCCTAATATAGTTGAGGAACAAGAGGGGATAGTAGTAAAACATAGTGAATTTACCTTCGAGGGTGAATTATTTCATGATTATATGACAAACCTTAGGCCAGAAATCAAGGAGTTGTTCCCAGTTAAAGCCACTAGAATTTTTAACAGGTTTCTCCCCCACCCTAAAGAACTGGTTTAGACTAGTGAAGTCTGGAATTTGATTGGTCTTTTATACTTCCTACCCTCCATAGATAGCCTCGTAGCCTTAGCAATGACCTCTTCGTTATGCTGAAAGTGCAAGCCCCCAACCGACACCTTCCTGTTATCCCATGAGGATATGAATTGCTTGGAGATTTTCTCATCATAGCCTCCCTTCATTCTTTCCATGAAACCCTAGATGTCATTATCTTTGTAGTAGTGGGTCACTAGGGGGTCGGAGGAGAACTCCTCTTCAATCTTGTCTGGCTCAATGCATAGCATTTTTCCTCCCATGGTAGCTAGACCAATATACACCACAAGAACTTTCTGGAAGTTGTAGAGCTGAGCTTCACAAACAAGCGTAAAGGCCAAGTCTTTTTGAGATAACTATTTTAATGGAAAATCATTCATAAGAGGTAGGAGTTGGGTGATTTTTGGGAAATCAAGTTTTGTACAGAAAAATCTAGAGGATGTCCAGGCATAATAATTAAAAATTTTATGTACTCAAGGATGGTGGATCCAATGAAGGACAGTCCAAACCTTGCAACCCAAAAGAAATACACAGCGGAATACTCAACGATGCAACACAAAGTAATTTTTCAACACTGATTTTCATTTAACTGCTCGATTGTAAGGCCTTCTCGGTTAGGGCCAATTACAATCAGAAAACAATTTAGCAAGATCCACAACCAAATCCAATACAAAATCAGCTATTCCAACTCTGAGGAAAATCAGAAGCTAATGGAAACCTAAGGTAGATCTAAATTTGATCTCGCAAGCCTCCAAGAAATCTCCTTGTTCCCAAGTATGCAACCCCTAGCTCTGCTACAAAGGACTATTAGATTACAATATGATCTGTAAGGACATCAAGAACTTTTCCACAACTTCACTCTCTAGCTTCACATCTAAATTCTAGATCTGCTAAGTCCTCCAAGTTATGATCGCCCAAAACCTTCCCCTTAAACATCTACCCAAGCCCTCCTTAAATACTAATCATCAGCCAAAAGTCAGCTAGATGAAACCCTTAACTCCCCAAAACAATAATTAAATGCCATACAAGTTGGCTTACAAATGTATACAAATATTTAATTCTACATGCCAACCTAAGACAATGTCTACCAACAATTAATTCACCAAGTCAGCTCAACAAATCACACAGAACTCCAATCGGTAAGTCAAAACTACCAAGCAATAGTAAAATTACCGAGCACACCAGGCATTGCCGATCACCAATATCGACCGAGCACCACAGGCATGACCGAGTAACACTTTCACCAAGCACCAGAGGCTGCTAAGTTCCTTCAGTGCCCAAGCTTCCTTCAATGACCGAGACCATCAATCAATGTTGTAACTGAGTAAAACTGCCCAAAACAAAAACACTCCATGCAGTTTACCAAGGACACAGAGTGCCCATCCCTTAACCTTGGATGCCCTTGCATCAGACACCCCAGGTTTGAAAAGATGTTCATATGTGAGAAGGGCATCTTTCAGGATTCAACACATAAATCCCAAACTAGTTCTTCACATACAAGTCCTTCACCTTTTCTACTTGCAAAGTCTTCCACTTCAGTTTCCTTTGTCTCTTCAAGTCTTTTCTTGATAATGTACAAGTCGATTCTTCATATTGATCATTCAATTTCTCTGGATCCACAATCTCAACTCAGCTACCAATACTCAGGCTTCTCCTATCGAGTGTTATATCCATCAGAGGCATCAGTGAAAACTTCCTGTCATTCCTCTTAATAGTAAACACATTTCTTACACAGTCATAAATAGCTCTGCAATCATATTGCCAAGGCGTACTGAGCAATATAGCACAACTATTCATTTTCACAATATTGCAAAGCACAAGATCATTGTACTGGCCAATCTGAACATCAATGAAGCATTGTTCTCTAACTTCCAAAGCATGAACATCTTGTAACCAGCCAAGTCTATAAGGACAAGGATGTTTCATTCTACTCAAACCAAGCTTATGAACCAGGTCCTCAACAACAAGTTTATTAATGCTACCACTATCAATAATAACATCATAGAGTTTACCTTCAGTCTTGCATCGGGTCCTAAACAAATTACTCCTCTGACAAGGTTCATCCTTTGTACTGAGAAATGTTCACCGAAGAAGCAAGTTCTCTGATTCAAGTTCATTCTCAATGTTCTCATTCATCACAGTAGTTCGTTGGTCAACCTTCTTCTGTGTACACTCAAAATAATGGTGTCCTTCCTCTCCACAATTATAGAAAGTAACCTTAAAGATAAATCTACATGTCTTCTTCTTTGGTTCCATAGGTTTCTATTCATCTTCTACATCAGTCGGTTTATCCTTTACCAAGTGATCAATCATTTCTTTCCCTTAGGAGTTACTCTAGGTTGTTTCCTCTTCAACTTATCTTCTACCTTGAGAGCACACTGATAAGCATCTTCAATAGAATCAATCTTTAGCATACCAAGCTCATCCTGAATATTGAATCTCAAACCATTCACATAATGAGCTACCTTTTCCTTACCAAGCTTTCAGTGTCCAGACTGAATAGTAAGTTTGTAGAACTCCTTGGTATAATCTTCAACAAACAAATCCTTTTGTTTCAGATTTTGCAACTTCTTAAACAAGTCAAGATCATAGTCATTTGATATGAACTTAGCTTTCAACTTAGTCACCATCAATCTCCACTAATTGATCTTCATTTCACCTTCATCCTCTTGGTCTCTTTGTAGTTCCTTCCACCAAAGAGCAACATGTCCTTTCAACTTTGTCTATGCTAATCTCACCCGAAGAGGATCTTCAATTCATTCTAGCTCAAAGAAATCTTCAAGTTCACCAATCCAATCAATTAGATTGTTGGGTTTCAAAGTACTAGAGAAAGTAGAAACTTCCATTCGATAATTACTAGACCAAGCAATAGATCTAGGCAACCAAGTATTTCTATCTTCACTAGATCTGTTCCTCCAGTCATCACCACTAGATCCAGCAATTTCAAAATCTTCAGCAGCATCTTCATAGCCATCCTTATTACAAACATTCTAAGGTATACCAGCAACAGTTCTCATGATCTCGATGACCATATCATTCTTCATCAATTCCAACTTAGATATGAAATCTAATTTCACCTTCTCTATGATCCAGGATTAAACAATATCACAAAGATCTAAAATAACTCTAGGGCCCAATCTTCTTAGAGGCATCCTTAAAGATAAGGGAAACCCTCTACAACAAACCCTCACTGACCACCTTGTGACAATTTCCAAGTTGCAAAAAGTCAGATCTCAACTTGCAATCTTGTAAACAACTAGGGCACAATTTCACAAGTCCAATGCTTTGGATCTACAATCCAGATTGCGCACAACCTCTATTGGAAAATAAGATCAACTTTGCAAGATCAGCCTTGCTAGGTCAAAATTTTGCTTCAACAAGATCAAACCTTCACTCTAGTAGGAACAAAACCTTCACTCTGATACCACCTGATGTAGTCAAGGATGGTGGATCCAATGAAGGATAGTCCAAACCTTGCAGTCCAAAAGAATTACACAATAGAATAATCAACAATGCAACACAAAGTAATTGTTCAACACTAATTTTCATTTAACATACCTAGCTATAAGGCCTTCTGGGTTAGGGCCAATAACAATCAGAAAATAATTCAGCAAGATCCACAACCAAATTTGATACAAATCCAGCTAGTCCAGCTTTGAAGAAAATCAGAAGCTAATGGAAACCCTAAGGTAGATCTAAACTCAAGCTCGCAAGCCTACAAGCAATCTCCTTGTTCCCAAGTATGCAACCGCTAGCTCTGCTACAAAGGACTATCAGATTACAATCTGATCTGCAAGGACATCAAGAACTTTTCCACAACTTCACTCTCCAACTTCACATCTGAATTCTAGCTATGCTAAGTCCTCTAAGTTTTGATCTCCCAAAACCTTCCTCTTAAACATCTACCCAAGCCCTCCTTAAATACTAATCATCAGCCACAAGTCAGCTAGATGAAACCCTTAACTCCCCAAAACAATAATTAAATGCCATACAAGTCAGCTTACAAATGTATACAAACATTTAATTCTACGTGTCAGCCCAAGACAATGGCTACCAATAATTAATTCACCAAGTCAGCTCAACAAATCACATAGAACTCTAGTCGGTAAGTCAGAACTATCGAGCAACAGTAAAATTACTGAACACACCACACATCATCGAGCACCAATATCAACCGAACACTGCAAGCATGACTAAGTAACACTTTTACCGAGTGCTAGAGACTACCAAGTTCCTTTAGTGACTAAGCTTCATTCAATGACTAAGATCATCGGTCAAGGCTGCAACCGAGTAAAACCGTCCAAAACATAAACACTCCATGCAGTTTACCGAGGACACAAAATGCCCCTACCTTAACCTTGGATGCCCCTGCATCAAAATTAAGTTGAATTTTCCCTTAGTGTCATTGGTAACTGAAATTACCTGGTGATGTGGATAGTTATCTCACCACAAATACTTGGGCATAAGGAAATTATGAACTTTTATGGATTTTTGTGCATACATTTTCATCACAATATTAATCATCAAATTAAGCTAGCACAAACACAAGGTGGGGTCCTCAATAGTATTGGTGATAACTTAGCTCAATTCAAACATTGTTGATGATGTGTCATTCCCACCCAATTAGCCACTGGGTCTCCTTTGATAGCTCATTAACTACCTTCCAATTCACCATCCTGGCTTGCTTGAGCCTAGTAGCAGCCAAAGAATCTTCCACGACATTACCTTCCTTGTAAGTATGGCATATAATCATGCTTTGGAGATTGTTAAGAAGCTCCTGAATTTCCCCTATTATGGTGTTTACCCACCATCTTGCACTTGACCCTTTTCTTATGGCTTCCACAATCACTTTGGAGTCCCCCTCAATCATCAGTAGTCTAATATTCATGGCGATTGCAAATTTTAAATCCCAAAGGAGAGTCATTCCTTTAGCTTGGTTGATGGTATTGTTTTTGAGAAGGCCATTGTAAGCCATCAAGAAATCACCATTGTAGTCCCTTAGCACTCTACCCCCACTCTAAGTGAGGTTATTAGCCACACCTATTGGAGATTTACCAGTAGGCCAGTACTGACTGTATGTTTGTCATTGATGACAACATATGGAAAGTAGCATGCATGGAAGTCTTATGTAGTAAGCCTTTATTATATGATGCATGGACATGATATCAACATGATATCATGGGTGCAGAGGTTAACTATAAGTATAAATAGTTATATAGAAGTTTGTGTCAACAGTGTTCCTGACAGAGTTACAGGCAGTGTTCTGTGTATGGTTGTCTGTACAGTTGTCTTATGGGCATGCACCCTAGGATATATTTTGAAGACATGTTAGTGATATTTTAGTTATGAATGCATAGTCTAATGATGAATGCAAGTGAAGTTATGGAGTCACTATTCACCAGTAGGAATTTCCTATGTTTGTTCAGAAGAGCTGATAGAGATTTTATTGTTTCTTGAGTTGTGCCTATCTTGAGGATATGTGCCCTGGGAATTAAGCTTGGAGGAGTGTTATTGATGTTCTATTAAGAGCACATAAGTTAATTCAATGTACAGAGAAATTTCTAGTTGTTTTAGTAGAGCTGATAGTGTGTGGCCTACATCTACAATTATTTTATTAGATAGGTCCCAAAATGAGTTGCATGCATAATAGAGCCAACAGAATGTTTGTTGGAGTTTATTATGGTTTCTCTAATATAATTTCAAGGTGGATCTAATAGGCTGACTTGATTATATCATTTGGAGGAAACATATTTATAGGCAGTCATTTCTGATTGCTTGAGTGTGGTTCATGGTTCATTAAGTAGAGCAGAGCAGAGTGTGAAAAATGTTGAACCATCAAAAGAAGGTCAATGTTACCAAGTAGAATATATGTTCTATTCATTGAAACTGATCCAGAAAATAGGTCAAAGCACAGTTCACTAAGATCCAGATATAGTGTGTATCTGTTATACAAAAGGTTGTAGCCTTCACCCCTTTAAGCAGTGAGCTCTCAGACAGTGCATCCTCTCCCCTAATAGGGACAATTGTAAAAGACTCATAATAGGGTTTGACCCTTAACTAGGTCTATTGTACTTCATATATTGTAAAGCTACTCCTAACAGGGTAAAGGATCTTCTAGCAAGGATCATTATACACTAGAACAAAATATTAGTGGGTATCAAGTCCCACCGGGGTTTTTACCTATTTGGGTTTCCCCGTAACCAAAATATTGGTGTTGTGTTCATGTGTTCTCTCATTGTGTTTATGCTTTATGTTTAAGTATACTTAATTGGATAAACAATTGAAACTTGTAGATAACTGATTCACCCCCCCTCTCAATTATCTCTTGGGACTATTCCTTATAATTGGTATCAAAGCCAAGTGCCTTGGAGAGAAATTTTAATAGCTTGAGGTTGATCAGATGGAATACTTTAGGAAAGAGAGTCCTAAGTTTGTTGGAGAAAACTATCTTGATTGGAAGAACAAGTTGATGACCCATTTGCAGTGTAGTGCTTATGAAGTTTTCAATGTAACTATCAAAGCAGCCAAGATTCCTACTTTAGAAGACCTTGAACAAGATGATGCTACTGACACTCAAAAGAAATTGTTTCATCATAATGCTATATCTAAAGAAGCCCTTATCAGCACACTATTTTAGTGCTTTTCATGTAATAAGATAGGTCACTTTGCATCTAAGTTTCCTACTAGAGTTAGAAAGTTCAAAAAGGATTACAAGCCTAAGTACTCTAAGGAATGTTACTTTTCTGAAGATGGAGTTTCAGATGATGAATCAGGTGAAGAAGAAATTGGATTCATTGCTATTATAGACAAAACAAATATTAATTCAGTTCCTGAAAATGAGAAAGTGAATCAAGAGCTAGCATTTATTTCCCAAGAAGATATAAGAATAGACTGGATTATAGACAGTGGTTGTTCACATCACATGATAGGTGATAAGGGTAGGTTTGTTCATTTGGACAAATACAATGGAGGTATGGTCAGATTTGGAGACAACACTCATAAACCTATAGTTTGTAGAGGAGCCATCACTTTGGATGGAAAGAACAATATTGATGATGTTCTTTATGTTGATGGTTTGAAACATAACCTTCTCAGTGTTGGATAGTTACTTGGTAAACACTATTAGTTGGAGTTCAAAGATGAAAAATGGATCATTAACAACAAAGATGGTGTTATGATTTCATCAGGCATAAAAGACAAGAGGTAATGTTTTTCAACTCAATTCAGAAGCAAGTTGTTTTATTGCTAAAGTTGATGAGAGTTGGTTATGGCACAAAAGACTATGTCATATCAATTTTGATAACATAGTGAAGATAAGCAATTTTAAGGCAGTAAGAGATCTACCTAGCATAGCAAAGCCAGTTGATACTATATGCAGGGAATGTGTGATAGGAAAGCATGTGAGGAATTCATTTAGGAGCAAGCACAATTCAATAGAAAACAAGTTGGATCTAATCCATACAAACCTATGTGGACCAACTCAAACAAGATCATACTATGGTGAAAGGTATTTCATTTTATTTGTTGATGATTATACTAGGATGATGTGGGTTGCATTCTTGAAAGATAAGTCAAAAGCATTTTCTAAGTTCAAAATATTCAAAGCTAAAGTTGAGAATGAATATAGATTAAAGATAAAATGTTTGAGACTGGATAGAGGAGGAGAATTCACCTCTGATAGATTCTATGAGTACTGTGAAGAACATGGCATAAAGAGATAGTTAAGTGCACCTAGAACACATCAACAAAATGGAATTGTAGAGAGAAGAAATAGGATCATTCTTGATACATCATGCACCATAATGATAGAAGGAAAAGTTGCACACACCTATTGGAGAGATGCAGTCAATACAACAGTCTACACAATCAATAGAATTTAGCTAAGGCTAGGCGCTGACAAAACACCTTATGATCTATGGTTTGGTAATGTTTCCACTGTAAAATACTTTAGAATCTTTGGAAGCAAGTTCTACATCAAGAGGGATGAAGCAGTAGTCAAGTTTGATGCAAGAAGTGATGAAGGTATTTTCTTGGTTACCCTACTAAAAGTAAAGATTATAGATGTTTCAATTTAAGATTGAAAAAGATCATTGAAAGTGCTCATGTAAAGATTAATGAAAAGTTTATGATTCAAGAAAGATATCATGACTACTCACCCATGATTGAAGAAGAACCTAGACCCTCCACTAGTGAGACAATTATTGAGGAAATGTTTGACAACATTGATGTGTTGTTCAATGACCCTGAGACAAGTGAAGAAGGTACTCCTAAGGATGATGAGTTAGCATCACCTAAGGTTCCAAAGTTTACATCTAGAAATACTTCCAAGAAGGACATCATTGGAGATCAGAGCCCCAAAGTCTTGACAAGATCACATACAAAGAACTCATCTAGTAATGATGCGGTATGTTTACTATCTCAGATTGAACCTTGAAGTGTTGAAGATGCTTGTAAGGATTCAGATTGGCATGATGCCATGAAAGAAGAACCTGATCAGATCATTAAGAATGACACTTGGGAACTAGTCCCAAGACCTAGTGATAAGAATGTGATTGGAACAAAGTGGATATTCAGAAACAAGATGAATGAAGATGGTATAGTAGTAAGAAATAAAGAAAGATTAGTATGTAAGGGATATGCGCAAAGAGAAGGCATTGATTATTCAGACACATTTGCACCTGTGAGTAGATTGGAAGCTATTAAGTTGTTTTTAGCTTATGCTACAGTTAAAAACTTCAAAGTGAATAAGATGGATGTCAAATCAGCATTCTTGAATGGAGACTTAAAAGAAGAAGTATACATTGAGCATCCTGAAGGATTCACCTTATCAGACAGACCTGATATGGTATGCAAATTGAAGAAGGCCCTCTATGGACTTAAGCAAGCCCCTAGAACATGGTATGAGAGACTAGATGGATACTTAACAAAGATTGGATTCAAGAAAGGAGCAATAGATTGTAATCTATTTATTAGAGAGACATCTTAAGGTTTATTACTCATAGCTATATTTGTTGATCACATTATGATTGGTCCTATCAAGTACTTTTTGGGATTAAATGTACAACAAACAGAAAAAGGGATTTTCATTAATCAATCAAAGTATTTGAAAGAGATATTGAAGAAATTCAAGATGGATGATTGCAAGCCAATAGGAATCCCTATGATTACTAGATGCAAGCTTACAAAGGAAGATGACTCACCAGCAGTTGATATAACATTATACAAGTCAATGATTGGTAAATTGATTTATCTTACTCAGACTAGACCTGATATTTCAAATGCAGTTGGCATAGTTGGAAGATTTGTAGCAGATCCTAAACAAAGTCACCTCATGGTAGTAAAGAGAATAGTCAAATACTTGTAGGGCAGTATAGATTATGGTCTATGGTATCCTAATTTAGAAAATGTTGAGCTTCATGTGTACACGGATCCAGATTGGGCAGGATGTGTTGATGATAGAAAGAGTACATCAGGAGGAGTAGTGTTTCTTGGTGATAGACTTATCACTTTGACAAGAAAGAAACAAAATTGTATTTCTTAGTCAATAGAAGAAGTGGAGTATGTTGCAGCAGCCTTGAATTGTTCTACAATTGTTTGGATCAAGCAGATGATAAAAGATTTTGGAATTCAGATTCATTATCCTATTATTATTCACTATGATAACACTAGCACTATCAATATGTCAAAGAACCCTATGATGTATGCAAAGACAAAATACATTGAGATCAAGTATCACTTTCTAAGAGAGAAAGTGGCAGAGAAAGAAGTCAAGTTGGACTATGTGAGTACTAAAGAACACTTGGCAAATATATTCACAAAGCCCTTACCTAAGGATACTTTTGAGTATCTCAAGGGGAAGTTGAGAGTAATTCCCTTCCTTGATTCTACTTAGAAGGAAATAGGAATGGCATCAGTCCTCAGGGACTGATGGAAGGTTGACTACTCTACCTTAGGAGTAGTACTGATGCTTAAAATGAGTGGCGCCCTTTGCCATTGATGTCAAAGGGGAAGTATATATATAGAGTCATGAAAAAAAAAAGTAAAAAGAGGAGTAATATACTAAGGGGGAGAAACATTCAGTTATGACAATAGTACAGTTGAGGAAATGGAGAATATTAGAAAATATTGCAGTAGATGGAGGATTGTTGGAGATTTGCCAGCAGGCTAGTACTAACTATATGTTTGTCATTCATGACAACATATGGAAAGTAGCATGCATGGAAGTCTTATGTAGTAAGCCTTTAGTATATGATGGATGGACATGATATCAACATGATATCATGGGTGCAGAGGTTAACTATAAGTATAGACAGTTATATAGCATCTTGTGTCAGCAGTGTTCCTAACAGAGTTACAGGTAGTGTTCTGTGTATGGTTGTCTGTATATTTGTCTTATGGCCATGTGACCTAGGATATATGTTGAGGACATGTTATTGATGTTTTAGTTATGAACGCATAGTCTAATGATGAACACAATTGAATTTATGCAGTCACTATTCACCAGTAGCAGTTTCATGTGTTTGTTCAGAAGAGCTGACAAAGATTTTATTGTTTCTTGAGTTGCACCTATCTTGAGGATATGTGCCATTGGAGTTAAGATTGGAGAAGTGTTATTGATGTTCGGTTAAGAGTGCATAAGTTAATTCAGCTTACAGAGAAATTTCTAGTTGTTTTGGTAGAGCCGACAGTGTGTTGTGTGCGTCTACAATTATTTTATTAGATAGGTCCCAGAATGAGTTGCGTGCATAATAGAGCTGACAAAATGTTTGTTAAAGTTTATTATGGTTTCTCTAATATGATTTCAAGGTGGTTCTAATAGGCTGACTTGATTATATCATTGGGAGGAAAGATATTTATAGGCAGTCATTTGTGATTGCTTGAGTGTGGTTCATGGTTGATTAAGCAAAGCAGAGGAGAGTGTACAAAGTGTTGAGCCATTAGAAGAAGCTCAATGTGACCAAATAGAATATATGTGCTATTCATTGGAACTGATCCAAATAGCAAGTCAAAGCGTAGTTCACCAAGATCCAGATATAGTGTGTATCTGTTATACATAATGTTGTAGCCTTCGCCCCTTTGAGCAGTGATATCTCTGATAGTGCATCCTCTCCCCTAATAGGGACAATTGTAAAAGACTCCTAATAGGGTTTGACCCTTAACTAGGTCTACTGTACTTTATATATTGTAAAGCTACTCATAATAGGGTAAAGGATCTTCTAGCAAGGATCATTATATGCTAGTACAGAATATTAGTGCGTATCAAGTCCCACTGGGGTTTTTACCTATTTGGGTTTCCCCGTAACCACAATATTGGTGTTGTGTTCATGTGTTCTTTCATTGTTATTATTCTTTATGTTTACATATACTTAATTTGATAAAGAATTGAAACTTGTAGATAACTGAATCACCCCCCACTCTCAGTTATCTCTTGGGACTATTCCTAATAGCACCATCAAAATTTAGTTTGGTCCAGCCCATAGGCAGGGCTACCCATAGACTAGCATTTCTGGCCATTAACCTAGAGTTTTCAAACCTAGTGAAGCCGGTCAATAAGTTCTATTTATCCTTCATTTTGATTTCGTAGGAAGAGGGGGGTGCCGAGGGGAGTTTCTAGCTAGGCAAGCCAACATTCTCACATAGGAGCTTGGTGCCTAGATGGAGCAAGGCCTAATGAGTGGACTCAGTCTCCCAAAATATCCTTTTGTTCCTTTCTTCCAAATAGTCCAGCATATGTGCAGGGGAAGAAGACACCATAGGAGCTAGAGGAGAGGATGATTGGAGGGGGATCGCTAGCTAGTGAATTGTAGAACATCCTTTCCCATAACCCAAGGGACCCCCAATTTTTCAATAATTCCCTGCCATATGTAGCAGAGTACTCACAGTGTATGAATAAGTGATCCATGATTTCCTCTTCCTTTTTACATAGGACACATCTTCTAGCAATGGATAATTTAATTCTCATGAGGTTATCCTAAGTTAAAACTTTACCATGCATAAGCGTCCACCAAAAGAAATTGATTTTTAGAGTAAGTTGTGGGATCCATACCTTACTCCAATCTTCTAGATTATTCTCCTCCTTTAGAAGAAGATTATAAGAAGACTTAATAGAGAAGGTGCCCACTTGGGTGGGAGCCAAGATAATGGAGTCATGTCTAGTAATTCTAGGTATCCTGACATTCCCCAGGATTTCCATAAGTTCATAAGCCACTTGGTTTAATTTAAGTCTATCACTGACCAGAACAACTAAATCCTTCCAGTTTCTATTAGACATGTAGTTAGAGACTCTGTTACCAAGGTTAGGTCTAATGTAGTTCATGAGGGGACCTAACCTTCCTCCAAGGTTGGTGCAGTTTTTGTATCCAAGAATCATGCTAGAATCTGATTGAACTCCCATCCCTGAGTTGCCATAAGACCCTAGTAGAAAGCATGTTTTTTCACTTGTAGATGTTAGTCCATAGTTTGGAACCAATAGGAAGGTCATTATCCTATAAAAACATCACATAAGGGTGTCCTTGAGGGTATTTTGCTTCTATTATCTTGCACCAATCTACTTTCCTTTCAATTATCTTCCAAGCCACTTTCGAGGTGATGGCTCTATTCAACAAGCCAGTTCATCTAAGGCCCAATCCACCTAGCCATTTGGGAAGGAAAACCATTTCCCAATTGACCAGGGACATCCTCCTCTTTTCTTATGAGATAGCCCACAGAAAGGTTCTCTAGATCTTTTCAAGCCTCTCAGCCATGTTGTTCTTTATCTTGGAGAGGGATAGGAAGTAAACAGGAATCCCTTGGAGAGTAGAGGCAGCCAGTTGGAGTTTACCATTATTGCTCAGGATCTTCCCCTTCCAACCAACAAATTTTTTCTGAGTTCTTTCCAGGCTAGAGTTCCAGAAGTCATGGGAGACCTCTTTGATAGTGAGAGGGAGGCCTAGGTAGGTAGAGGGGAGCGAAGCTGACTGAAAGCCAAAAATTTGAAGCACTCTGGTTTGGATCTCGATGTGCATGTTGAAGAAGAAGAGGCTTCTTTTCTGATAGTTTATACACTATCCCGAGGCTGAGGCATAGTTCTCCAAAAGATACTTCCACTATCTAGCTTCAACCACTGATGAGTACCCAAAGAGGACACTATCATCCACAAATTTCTCCAACACTACTTGTTGCAGAGTGGAAGCAGGTTTGATTCCTTTTATTCTTCTTATGGGAGAGAGCATAGTTAGATTCTTGCTGACGACATCAACCAACATGATAAATAAATATGGGGAGAGGGGGTCACCCTACCGAAGACCTTTTTCAAGTTGAAAGAAGCCGCCCAGACTACCATTGACCAAAATAGAGAAGCTAACGATTTGTGTACATTCTTGGATAATGCAAATAACTTTCTCATTAAAGCCCATTCTACAGAGAATTTAATGTAGGAAGGACCAATTAACTTTATCATAAGCCTTAGAGATATTGAGTTTGAAATCCATACTTGGTGCTTTGCTCATGTCCATGGAGTGCATGATGTCATGAGTAGATATGGCCACATCCAGGATCTATCTTCCCGAAACAAAGCCATTATGAGTAGGACTAATCAATTTCTCTAGGAGGGGCTTCATTCTATTAACTGGGATCTTAGTGAGGATTTTGGAAAAAGTGTTATAAAGGCTGATAGGTTTGAAATCCAACATAGAGGTGGGGTTTTCATTCTCAGGAACTAGCATAGTATAGGTTTTGTTATGATGCTTTAGAAGCCGCCTTGTTCTAAAGAAATCTCTGGTAGTAAAAGAGACATTTAATCCAACAATATCCTAGTATTCTTGAAATAATGTCGAGGGGAAACCATCGGGGCCTGGAGCTTTATAAGCACCCATAAAAAATTCCACAACTTTAACTTCCTCATTCGAGACCCGTTTAGTGAGGCGATCATTCTCACTATGAGTAATAGCACATTGGACGTGTTCCAGGAGCTAATTTTGCACAATAACAAGACAAAAATGACCATCATTAAAATACAATCCTTTGAAGTAGTTGGTTGTAAATTGCATAATTTTGTCCTTTTTGGTAAATTCATTTCATCTTTCATCCCTAATAGCATTGATGGTGTTTCTCCTTTTGTGATTTCTAGAAGATCTATGGAAGAAGGCAATATTTTTTTCCTCTTCAGAAAGCCACTGGATCTTGGAGCATTGCTTCTAGTAGATTTCTTCATTTCCCAGAGCTTCATGCCACTTGTGTCTAGTCTTTGCTTCTTCTATCCACAACTGGGGGTGGATATTACTAGTGGCCAGCTGGGCCTGGACGGATTCAAAGGTCCCCATGAGCTCCTTCTTCTTAAAAAGATACCAAAAATTATGTTTACTCCAACCTTTAACTTCTTTCCTGATGATTTCCAATTTCTTGGTGATCCTAAATATGACAATGTCCTTTATAGGAGTGGCCCACTAGGATTTCACTTGGTCCCTAAAGGAGGGGTTGGAGCACCACATAATCTCCAATCTTAAAGGGGTTGGACCAATCATAGGGGAATTAGACCAGTACATGAGGAGGGGGTTATCATCAGAGGTGGTTTTGGGGAGTGAGGATAGGGTGGAGGTCAAGCATAGGTCCAAGAGGAGGTAGTTAGGACCCGATCCAACCGCACTTGTATAATATGGGAGCCCTTTTGGTTGTTGGACGAGGTGAAGGGATTTCCTTTGATATCAATGTCCAAAAGACTAGAGCAAGAGATAAATTCCACAAGGTCCCCAATACTATCAGAATAGTCCATTAGACCTCCACATTTTTCTGAGGGATAGAGGGGGTATTGAAGTCACCAATCACCAAATAATTAGCAGAGGTATCTGTTAGCACTTAGAAAAATTTTCATGGCTTTGTCTTCTTTCCTTTGGTCTCTGCAATATTTTTCATGTCCCTGGCCTAAAACCCTTGTCAAATTTTCAAAAAACTAGCCGTTGGTGAGAAAAACCCTAAGTTTACCCTAGCCAAGTTCTTTTTCTTCATTACCTTTTCAGGCCACTTAGTCCTTCCTTTTTGCACATGACCTTTTTCTCTCTTGGTCTTCGCTAAATCACATAATGATCTTTCATGTCCCTTTCTTATTTAATGAATTGGCGATTACATGTTTGTCGCTAGTTCTCCAAGTCCTCTAGGGGTTGGCATTTTCTTTTGGCAAATGAGCGAACATAGTGTTTACGTAATCCCTAAATGTTTGGCGGTCTCATGCAAACATTAAGCAACCTGACAAGTGGCTTGTCTTTCTTTCAGTCGTGTATTTACAAGGAGCTAGGCCTTCTTCATAAATCATGATACATGTGGATCTATGTCAGATTTAGGCTGATGTGTCAAATAGTTATTGGTTGCCAAGTGGTATCATTGGTGAAGATTCTAGATCGACGGTTGGTGTGTATACTCATAGAATGTTTTAAGCCTTTCAGAACATGCACCAACCATCCATTTTGCAAGGTGTTTAGGTCAGTAATAAATGGTAGGTCCAAAAGGACATGTAGGTACAATTGGCAATCTGTGATTGGTCCACAATATAATATGCTGGTAGTTGTTAGTGGGACCTGAGTTAGAAAGATAGATCGATAGTCAGCACATGATCTGATGGAATATTCTTCCTCCTTCAGATCATGTGCCCGCTGTCCATTTTGATGCCTTAGGGTCAGTGGGTCCTATGTCAAAAGTGACTAGGTGGTTTTCAATGAGTAATGTGATGACAAGTGGCACAAATCAGGCCCAGGCAGGGGTCTAAAGTCTAGCGGTCTGGATAAAAAATTTAGCAGCTCCAACAAAGTTTAAGGGGTTCATTCATTTGTGCAATAATATGGCGGTGCTCCAAACTAACTGGCAATTTAGCAAATAAGCATTTGTGTAGTCGCTAAATAAAATGGCGGAGACATAAGATGTTTTGAGAATGGGCGATTCCCTTCAGTCGCTGATTTTCTAAATGTGACCGGGGTGAGTTTCTTTTCTTTTGTTTTCTAAGTCGCTAGGTTAAAGGTGGGTTAAGGATTTCATCTCACGAATAGGAATTGCCTTGTCACGTAGTCGCTAAGTGTTAACCAAGGGATATTTGTTGAGTTAAGTCATAAAGCCCGAGAAGGAAGAGGATCTGACAATTATGACTTAAAGTTGATTGAGATTTAAATGTGAACCATTGATATACTACTAGCGCCATGGAAATGACCATTTTAATTCAAATTCAAATATTTTGAGGGTTTCCAGCGACAGAAAGGACCAAAATTAATTATTTTAGTGGCTAGATTTTATTGGTTTGGTGGCTCTGATGGTTGCAGTGTGGTCCAAGTTGCCATGATCGATTGTTGCAGGATGTTTTGTTGCACTATGAGGGATGGTTTTGTGCTACAGGTGGCCAGATAGATTGGTTTTTATGGTAAATTTCTTGGTTCTTTGTCTTGATCTCATAGATTTTCATGGTTGCAGATCTTTCTGGATCTGTTTCTCTGAGATTGATTGGTTTCCTGCCCCTGTAATAAATTTTGTTGTAATTTTGGTTGGTGAGGTTGCTAAAACCCTAATCCTAGTCATCTAAAGCCTGATGCATCCTTTTTGGGATTCCAAGATGACTAGGGGGTATAATTGAGTTGTATTAGCTATTTTAGGGGTTCTCTTTTCTGCCTTCTACCTATTTTTAGGAGAATTGGTTCCAATAAAGGTTTTTTCCTACAGATTTTCCCCTTCTCTCTGCATATAGGGTTTTTTTCTTCCCTTGCTGGTTCAGAGAATATAATACATGTTGTAATCAATTTGTCTTATGTATGAGGATTCAGTATATTCTTACTACTACCAAACTATCTCCATTTGAATTTTGAATTCATTAATCATACATCAAGGGTGTTTGATTTTTTTGTTTGCATTTCCTATGTGTTTGCAAGTGGAGTTGTCTTCGCAGAGATAACTAATTTAGGATTATTTTTCATGTATGTATGAGCTGAGATATCAAAGATATGTCATGCTTTTCTTCTAGTAGCATGCTGGTTAATGTATTGCTTGTCTATAGGTCTCTTCGAAGGGGAGGGTTAAAAACCTTTGGATGGGTGATAACATACTTGGATACATAGGTGGGTTGTTGAAGTGAGGTTTGTTCATGGTATGTGATTGATGTTAGGCATCAACACATTGAATTTATTGCTTTCTTGTTTCATAGTTGTCTATTGCAATAGGGTATTTGACTTTGTGGCCCATTGGACAAGGTACTGGTTATGAGGGACTTAGGGTATCTCAGGGGTCCTTTCAAACCTATCATTAAATCATTTACATTAAGTTCCACCCTTTCCATTTCATGTTGTTAGGATAGATCTCTAGTTTTCATACCCATTCTATGCAAGTAGGGCTATTGCATGAGATATTGGTTTCATTGAGGTATAGGATACCTATAGGGGTTTGAAGATCATTCCATAGTCAGTTACCTATAGGCCTGTAGTGTGATTCAAGTTGTATGTGTGTGCAGATGAGGTATACCCACCTGAGTGATGTGGAGCTCAAAGTGTAGAAGGATTTCTCTTTGATCCTTGTTAGTTGGCCCTTTTCCTTGTCAGATTTGGAATGTTGAGTGAATGTGACACTAGCCCTATCAATCCTAATGCCAACCTAACTTTTGGGGAAAAGGAATACCAACAGTATCCAGATCCATACAATAGATGATATCCTTCCAAAGGCACAACCTACCATTCTGAGTATTAGGGGCATAAATATTGAACAAGTGCCAGACCATCTAATTTTTTCCTGAAGGTAGTAGCAAGGAAGTTTGGGGAGAAGGCCAATGGTTCACTAATAATAGTGTCAAGATTACAAAGGGTGGCTATACTCCCAGAAGCTCCTGAGGCCTCAGAGTAGGAAAACTCAGCACCCAGCCAGACACTACTAGCCAGGAGGCAAAATTATTGAAAGACATCTTAACTTCTTGGATGAGCAGAATATCTATCTTATGGAAAAAATGTATTTCTTAACAGCACATTGCTTGAGGGGGTTGTTAAGACCTCTTATATTCCAAGAAAGGCAAATCATTTCTTATTATTAAAACTTGTTTGAATCTGTCATGGTTCACAATATAGTCCTAGATCCTGATCTATAAAAGATGAAATATTTAAAATATGAATCCAAGGATTTCTCTAATGGTCAATAATAAAATAGAAAAGATATTAATATTTAATTTTATTCATCCCATTAACTATTCACCTTGGATATCAAATATAGTACATGTTAGCAATCCTAATAGGTGCATTCGTATATGCATAGATTTTCATGATCTAAATGAGGCATCTTTAAAAGATGATTTTGCATTTCCCAATATCAATATAATCATTAATTCCATAGCAGGTCATTTAATTTTTTCTTTCATGTTTGGTTTCTTTAGATACAATCAGATTTAGATCAACTTGGAAGATCATTACAAGATTTCCTTTACTACCACTTGGGGTACTTTATTCTATGTAGTCATGCCATTTGGATTGAAGAAATATCGTGCTACATATCAATGATAAATAACTTTGATATTCCATTATTTTATCCACAAGATCCTAGAGAATTATGTGGATGACATCTTATAAAAATAAATTATTTTCCATGATCATGTTAACAATCTCTAACTTATCTTTGAAAGGCTACGCCTCTAGAAAATAACAATAAATCCTTTAAAATATTTTTTTAGTGTTGATGCTAGAAAAAAATTAGGACTCATTATCTCTCAGAGATGAATAGAAGTCAATACGAATAATATCGATTCTATTGTCAACATGCATCCATCTAAGAACATCTCTCAACTTTGAATTTTTCGAGGTAAGATCCAAGACATTAGGATATTTGTCTCTTAGCTTGTAGACAAGATATATACCATTTACATGATTATTGAAGAAATATGTGAAATTAAAATGAGACAAGGAATGCAAAGTGGACTTTTTTCTATCAAAGGTTACTTGGAAAATCCATCCATTTTGATATCGGCTATATAGGACCGTCCCTTTCTTCTTTATATCTCAACATCTCAAACTGATCTCATAGCCTTTGTTGATCCCTAAGTTTTGTTGTCTATTAGTGCCTTACACTTAGTCATTTTCGAGGCAATGTTTGTCTTTCATCACAGTGACTGAGTCATCGTGTATAGGCTGAGTTAAATTCTAGACTTGTATATTATACATTTACCAAGAAGTAGTTACTATCGAGCAACTCAGAGGTCATCGAGTACTTCAATAATAGCTGAGAAAGCTTATGCCAAGTTGTCTAGATATATCAGTGTTGAGCACCAATATATGAAGAATAGATAATACTGAGTGCCAGAGCTTTCAAATGTCGAGTAAGATAGATTTGATATATGTGTTTTTAATGGCACAAACACTTAGGTAAACCATTTTGGGCGACATCTACACTATAGTTGTTGTTTGTTTCGGAAATCATGGAGGTGATTATGCTTTAGATTTGTTATCATTGATCCCTATGTAAACTATGTAACCATTCAAATTTAGGGAATGCTTAAGCGACATAAGTAGATAATCTAGATTGTTGATCTTGATTTATGGAGTTGATTTATTGTTTATATAAGATGAGATCCAAACTAAAATATAGTAGAGTGTGGAGAGTATGAGTATCAAGGGGATCTCATACATGCACAATAGAGAAATTTTTTGATCATCAGAGGCAAAGATCAATGACTGAGCTAAGAAGTGAAGGACATAACAGAGATATATTTTATATAGGAGATCAAATCTATATTAGAAGGAGAAGATCTATGATCAGCATCACAGTAAAAATTGAAGGATCAGGTACTAAGACATTTTAATAGGTGAATCAGGGTAGATCTCTTAACAGAGTGGTCCTAATGGGCCTAACTAAATCTCTTAACCAAGTGATTACTTTATTGTAAGTTTAAATTCTTTTACAAGGTAGATTGTATAAGTCTATAAGCTCATAACAGGGAAAACCCCTCACAATGTAGATCATTAGTTTATGATCAAAATTTGTATCCCTAACAGGAAAACTTTAATACAATAGTAGTGAAGATCTATGGATGTCATCCAAACTTCAGTTTTACCTTTCAATGGTTTCTCGGTAACCAAAATCTTTGTGTTATTTTTTATTTTCATGGATGAAGATTAGAATGTTAGATCTATTTTAGTATTCAATTTGATGTTTATGTTATGCAAGTAATTTTATGTCAAAATGGAATAATGGGAAGATATCTGATTCACCCCCCCTCCCCCTCTTAGAATCTCACTTTACCATATTAGATTTCCAACAATTGGTATCAGAGCCAAGTCTCTTAAATAAGTCTAATTACTTGTGTGTTAAAGGTCTTGGAGATGGATATTTATAAGTTGGGAAAGATCATACAAAATCAAAAGATTGGCATTCAACTTGTATTACATCATCTTGAAGAAGCCAAAGGCGAACTAAAGAAATCCTTAAGTAGAAGAAAAAAATTGTCAATTCAACATAATGAAACTCAATATCAAGAAGAGGATACTAGAGGACTATTTGAAAGTGGTAGCTCTATTGAAAGTGTCAAAGCTATAATAGATTTACTAGAGAAAGACAACATACTAAATAAAGAAATCAGAAATATGAAGTGAGAACAAGAAATACAATCAGTAAGATTTTGTGAAGTTGTTGACAAGAAAAAGAAAGCTGAAGAAGGCAAGACAATGGATGAAGAAGATAAAAGACAAATATCTTTAATACTGGATGAAAGGAAATGTGACATGCAAAGGATGGAAAGCAATCAATTGGACATGGTGAATCAACTGCTACTTGCTAATCAATAGTTGATTAGGGAAGATGTGGAAATCACAAGTCTGAGATACAAAAATAGCCAACTAAAGAATAAACTAAGATTTGAAAAGGAAATCAATGAAAGGATGAAAAAGCCTAATGAAGCTATAAAATACTTTGAAGAACTATTAAGGTCACCTAGAATATCTAGTGATACTTCTGGACTTGGACACGATGAGCACTTTTCATCCACTGAAGAAGGAGAATCATCAAAGAGTGGAGAACATAAGAATGAAAAGACAAAGAAAAACAAACCTACATAACATCATTGTGGAAAGTTAGGACACACAACTAACATCTATAGAAGAAAATATGGTAAGTCCAATCCTAAACCAAATTTTAATGGAAATTGTTTTAATTGTAAGAAGGATGGACATCGAGCACATGAATGGAGGTCAAAGGTAAGTAATCTACCTAAATCACCTAGATTTCAAGGACATTATTTTAATTATTAGAAATATGGTCATAGAGCACAAGACTATAGATCCAAAGCTAAGTGGACATCCAATCAGGAGACCAAAGTACCTAGGAAAGGTAACACATACAATTAGGACTACAATACATGGTATGGTTGTCATTATTGTGGAAAATATAGTCACATTAGAGAAAATTGTTTAAAGACATATTTTAGAGGCAGATCCAAGAGTTGGATGAGTGGAAGTCTGGTCTATTACAAATGCACTAAGATTGGTCACTAAAAGAGAGACTGTAGAGCACATATACTGAGCAATAAACAAGTTAAGAATAAAGAGATTGTTGATCAGATGAGGAACCAAATGAACAAGACATGGAAGAAGAAAGATGAATCAAGTAGTAGTGAAGCCAGTAAACCTAAGGTCACCCAATCCAATAAATCAGGTGATCACACTACTTCAAACTGAGAAAAGAAGGTATGTGTGGAACTGAATCTTATAATGCTTTATTTTACATCAGTTCCTAATATTTGATATGGTAAAGTCCATATCTGCATAGACTAAGATGCATTAGGATAGATTTTAGAAAGAAGCTACATTATATATTTGATGCTGAGCATCATTATTTTAAGTTCATAGTGACCGTGTCACTAGTGTATGCCGAGCTCCTATGGTAGCTGAGATGAGATATGTAGCAAGCTCAAACCAAATGGTAGTATTGATCAAGATTATGTTAACCAAGTTGACATGATATTTCTGAGACAACTATATTTCACCTAGAAAGTGTATAGATCATTAATGAGACCCTAATCCAATTGTTTAAATTATATAAAATGGAATGTTACCATTTAGTTTCATTTCACCAGTGATGTGAGAACATGTACAGCGATTATCCAGAGCTATTTGTGTTAAGTGTGATTTGCAAAGATCTTCAGAATGTGTCATTGGAAAACATCTGAGAACTATTAAAAAAAGGTATTTACCAAGCTACTCACATTCATATTTGAAGCTAGACATGGCATCAACATCATCTATTATAGCTAAGAAGCAAGGAAAGAAAGTGTTTAACGTTTAACTTGTAAGGAATGATTCGTGCAAACCATAGAGATTTCAAGCCATTCCTAAAAGTGCGATAAAGGGAGATCTCACAAGTACCTTTTCATCTATTCCATAGAAGGTTTTGATGATTAATGATGTGAGCACATGTTACATGAGAAAAAATGGAGAAATAGGTAATTACAAGCCTAGAGAAGCATATGACAAACTATGTAGGAATGGGGTGTTCAAAGCTGAACACTAGAAGGTTGTTGAGCGAAGGGTTAGTGCATGCCCTTGATTTCCCACATAATTTTAAGATTGATTGGATTAATATTATGTTGAGCTATGTACATGACATGAAGATTTGGCTGGAGGATGGACCAGTTAAGATTACAAAGGAGATGATACACTGAGTAACTGGCTACCCTAGTCTTACCAAGAAAAAGACAATGAGATGCCAGAGAAAGGAAATTATTCAAGAAAACACTCAGGTGGTATGGAAAAAAAGAGGGATGACTATCTCTATAATCACTAATCCAGAAATTGATTTTGTAGTAAGAGTGATTGCACACAAGTTTTACCAATCTAGTAGGTTAGATAGTGTTCTGTGTATAGCAGTAGACAAAGCATGGAAGATGGTGAAGAAAGATCTTACCTATGATCTTGCCGAGCTACAATTGACACAATTGGTAGAGAACCTCACTTCTATCAAGAAAGAAAAATATTTTGGGACTTATGAGGAGGCAAAGTCCAAGATAACCATGGGATTGAAAATTGAAACCATGGAGAGGAAAGGAAGGAGTTAGTAAAGAACCTAGAGAATATGCTAAGAAAAGGAGAAGAGGTAAATGCACCTATTGTATTAACACAAGGGTTAGGAGAGGATAATTCAAGTGATTCGGAAGAGAGTGAAGAGGAGGAGACTGAAATAAAAAAAGAAAGGAAAGAAGGCATCAGTTTCTAAGCCTAGTAAGAAACAATTGCAAAAACCCAAGCCCACTCCTCCTGTAGTAATTAGATCTAGAACAAGGGTAGCTTCTACTATTACAAATGATGAGACAGAGAAAAAGACCCCAACATCAGGGAAGAGGAAACTAGTCCAATCTAAGGTTGTGTTGAGAAATATAAGGAGGAAACCAAGAAGGAAGTTGATTTGGGAGAAAGATGATGATGAGGAAACTGATATAGATGAGAATGTAAAGAATAAGGCACCATAAAAAAGAAAACAATTTATTGTGGAAGAGATATTCCACAATATCAAGAGTACTACTGGGTTAGCAGGCTTTAAACATACAAGGTTTGAGAATTTAAGAAATGAAGATAAAGAAAAAGGAGAGTAGGTTATGATCAATATTCTGTGTACTTTTAAAATTACACCATTACAGATGGGGATTATTATACTAGAAGAATTATTCAAGAGGATAGATAAAAAATTGTAGTATACCATGGTGATTGAAAAATAGATAAGGGAGAGAACTCTACCTCAAGTTATGCCAGATCTAGCCCTAGAGTACATCAAGTAGTATATGGAGTAGTGCAAAAATAAGTTTTTTCCCAAGCTCTGAGCATACACCATTCTACAGTATAAGATTGAAGATGTTGTGCAATAGAGCACAAGGTTGTGGAAGGTCATCTTTAGACTGATCACTAACAAGATATTACAATCAAGTACATCTAGTGTAGTTGCATTGGATCATAAGGAAGATGTTAATGAACCACAAAATGAAGAGAAGGAAGTAGGAGAAAAGGGTAAATTTAGTGAGTCACAGGATGTGATCACTATTGTGGATATAACTAAGGATACCCTAGTGAAGACAAATGTGTTAATTGAGGAGGAAATTCAAAAGAAAATAAAAGTTGAGGTAGCCTCAGATAAGTTTCTACCAAGCACCAATCTAGTACTAATCCAAGTACAAGATTATCTATGGATTGAGATTATATCAACTATTGACACTACACCAATAAGCCCTCATATAGTCATAGTTGAAATTTACGCCTCACAAAGTACTAGTTCTGAGAAACAAGACAAGTCAACAATCACACATGAGATTACACCTGTCAAGGAGAAAAATAAAGAACAAGTTGAGGATACTCTTAAAGAGAAAGTAGATAAGTCTACATTAGTTGTAATAAGTATTCATGTGGAGGAAAAGGAAAAGACTGGGGAAAAGAAACAAAATGAAAAGCCAGAGCCTAAAGAACAAGAGGCTATAAAAGATCTTATACAGATGCCAAGTGAAAACACACCGAGGAAGAAATCACAAAAGAAGAAGGAGAAATCTCTTGCAACATGGGTGACACTCAATGAAGCTATAGTGATTCCTAAGTGGGACACTGATAACTTGATAGATGAACAAATGTAGATATTGCAGGATCTTTTGAAGAAGAAGAGAAAACAAGAAGAGATGAGAACGAAGCACCAAGAAAAGAAAGTTTTGCATGAGATCAAAGGTATTTTTATTGATTCTTTTGAAATGGATGATGTGAATGAATCCGCACCTATCTTGGAGAAACTTGTGCAAATTGTCAAGAAGTTGAATAGTGATGAAAATGAGGCAAATGATGAATTTTATAGTAGTCTAGGAGAAAGTTTGAGACCAAGGTACTAGACAAGGTTTCAACTAACATTGTAGTCAAATAGGTAGAACTTTCTACCTTAGTGACAAAATTAGAATAATTTGTGTAGAATGCTCATTCTATGTACAATAAATTATGCAATGTTGAAGATTTTACTAAGGCTAATCAGGATTTGATAAACAAATTGAAATTAGACTAAAGTCTATAGGTCATTCACTGAGCATGGATGGAAGCTCAAGCTCTATCCACTTCACAAGATTGCTACGCGCATAAGGTGGATTAGCAGAGTTGATGGCTAGTGATGGAAAAATAAGGGATAGACTAATTTCAATACAAACAATGTTGATACCTCATCTCGACATTATTCAGAAGGAGTTAGTCATGACAAAGAAGTTAGTACAGAAAGACCCTCATCTTTCTATTGTTAAGAGCCTAGTTGAGCTAGCTGCCAAGCTAGAAATTAAGTCACAAGTTTTGGAGTCTGTAAGGTCCAGATGGGAAAATGAATTAGGTATGGTAATGCAACTTCATAAACCATTTTTGGATAAGTATTTCAAAACCCCTACACCCCAAAAACTTCAAGTGACAAAAAAAAGGAGGAAATGACATGACAAAATATAAATGAGGAAATGATAAGGGGAATGACAGAGTTCAAAGAAGAAATAGGAAAATGACATAGTGGAACTAGAATGGTATGACATACTATTTTTGTAAATGTATATATTTAGTTATATGTCAAAAGAGTCTTATGTACATATATGTGTAGAATATTTTGAAGATCGAGTTAAAGTCTTAGGGGAAGTATTCATATAGGAGTTTTCCACATTAATAAGTACTCATGTAATGTAATGTAAATGTCATGACAAAGTGTTTTTTCCACTAATGTCAAAGGGGGAGATTATTGATCCCTAAGTTTTATTGTCTATTAGTGTCTTACACTTAGTCATTTTATAGGCAATGTTTGTCAGTCATCACTATGACCGAGTTATCATGTATAGGCTAAGTTAAAGTCTACACTTGTATATTATACATTTACTGAGTAGTAGTTACTGCCAAGCAAGTCATAGGTCACTGAGTACTGTAGTAATAGCCAAGAAATCTTATGCCAAGTTATGCCAAGTGCCAGAGATTTCAAATGTCAAGTATGCTAGATTTGATATGCATGTTTGTAATGGTACAAACACTTAGGTAAATCATTTTGGTTGATATCTACACTATATTTATTATTTGTTGAGAAAATCAGGGAGGTGATTATGCTTTAGATTTGTAATCATTGATCCCTATGCAATCTATGTAACCAATCAGATTTAGGAAATTCTTAAGCAGCATAAGCAGACAATCTAGATCATTGATCTTGATTTATGAAGTTGATTTATTATTTATATAAGATGAGATCTGAACCCTAAAACATAGTAGAGTGTGGAGAGTGTGAGTATGAAGGGGATAAGAATAAAGATATATTTGATATAGAAGATCAAATATATATTGGAAGGAGAAGATCTGTTATCAACATCCCAATACAAATTGAAGGATCAGGTACTGAGATATTTTAATAGGTGAATCAAGGTAAATCTCTTAACAAAGTGGTCCTAACATGCCTAAGTAAATCTCTTAACCCAGTGATTAATTTGTTGTAAGTTTAAATCCTTTTACAAGGTAGATTGTATAAGTGATTTAGGAGCATCTCGGGTCCTTGGTAATCCTGTGTCACCAAAAAGATATTTGAGTTTGTCTATGTTTCTTAGTTCCTACTTTGAATGAGTTGGTCAGTAGTAGGTCAGTTTCCTTTGGTTACCAAGTGTGGTCAGTTATCTCTTGGGCGGTTGGTTGTTTCACTAGCGCTCGACGATGCTCATCTATTGATTGGTCATTCTTGCTTATTGAGTAGTTTATTTTGAGTTTCTATTGAGGCTGACTTGTGCATTGATTATGGGTCATGGATTTAATGTTGGTATCCATCATTGGGAAGAGTGTGGTCCTAGATCTGATTGTTCCTTCCATTGATTATGGATCTGAAGTTTGACTCAGTTTGGTAGCCAATTGTATAAGTATAGTTGTTTGGTTAGACTTTAAGGAGATAGTTTTGATAGAAGATAGAAGATAGTAGAATCAAGATTATTGGTAGATCCTCACATGTTTGAGGACTTCTGTATTTCATTGTAATATCTGGCCCTAATCGGGAAGCCCTTATATCTTGGCATGTATGAATCAATTTGAATGAAGTTAATAATATCAATGATCCTACTTTCTCTCTCTCACTGTGTTGTTATTTCTTCCACGAGTTGTTGAGCAAGGATAGATCTATAGGGTGTGCCATCTTTTGGCCCCTTAGGTCCCTACCCTTGTGTCAGGTGGTATCAGAGTGAGGTGAGATCTGGATCTAGGTCTGTGGATCTAGGTTTGTAGGTTCCTTCTTGTGAATCCCTAGTTGAAATGTTGTGGGGTGGCAGATTGTGATCTAACCTGTGTAATTGCAAAGGGTTCTCAAGATGGTTCATGGGAGGCAAAAAGTAGTTCCAGGATTAGCAGGCATGTTGAGACAACTTGTTGCTAGGTTAGATGTTGTTGAAACAACCTAGAGAAGAGGAAAACATCTTGAAGATGTTACTGATGATGAAGTTGAAGTGGAACAAGGAGAAGTAGAACCTACACCTGTGATGGATCAGGGTGAGGAAAGATTCTTGAAGGCATTAACAAGTTTGAAGTCAACACCACATTTCAAACCTCCTGAATATAGTGGGAAATTGGATTCTGATGAATTGATCGACTAGATCACCAAGATGGAAAAATATTTTGAGTATGAGATTGTATCTGAAGAGAAAAAGGTGAAAATTGCAGGCACAAAGTTGAAAGGTCATGCATCCTTGTGGTGGGAACATCTGCAATTGGATCAAAAGAAGAAAGGAAAAGACACAATCAAGGTATGGAATAAAATGGTGAATAAGTTAAAATGAAAGTTCTTACCTTGTGATTATTAGATTAACCTAGTTAGGTGAATGCAAAGTCTAAAGTAGAAAGATAGCTTGGTAAAAGAGTATACTGAGGAATTCTATAGGCTAGATATCAAATCTAGACATGATGAGGATGATGTGGAAAGAATCGCTAGATACCTGAATGGTTTGAGAGTTTCCATCCAAGAGGAAATCGGTTTGGTCAAGTTGGAGAACATTGAAGAGGCTTATCAATTTGTATTGAAATCCGAGGAGAAATTGAAGAAGAGAAATGAACAGAGACAAAGAGGTCAAGGTGGTAGATTCCCAAGAGGAAGAGGTAGATCTTATGGTGAAAATAGTAGATTTGAACCTAAAAAGACAAATCTGGACAAAGGTAAGACTGAGTGGAAAGGTGAAAGTTCATCTAGAGGCAGAGGCGGTAACTACCAAGGTGGTTATAGCAAAGGTAATTTTTGACAAACTTGTTACAATTGTGGAGAAGAAGGACATAGATCTTTTGAATGTACACATGCCAGTAAGAAGGTTTGTAGTAGTAGAAATGCTTTGGTGCAAGAAGAGTCACCGAATGAACCTAAGAAGGAAAATAACTTGATGGTAAGGAGAGCACTATGGAATGAAAGAAAAAGGGAAGATCCGGTAAGGAAAAGTTTGTTTAAGACTAGATGTAGAATTTCTGACAAATTTTGGAAGTTAATCATTGACAGTGGTAGCTCAGAGAATCTGGCATCTGAGGACATGGTCATAAAATTGTAGTTGGAAAGGTTGAAAAATCTGAAACCCTATTAGATTTCATGGATCAAAGATGAGCATACACTCCTGGTAAGTGAACAATGTTATGTGAATTTGAAGATTGGAAAGTACTATGATAAAGTGTTGCATGATATCATGCCTATGGATTATTGTCATATTTTGTTGGGTAGACCTTGGCAATATGATAGACATGCTATATATGATGGGAGATTGCATAAGTATACTATTGTGGCTGATGGAAGAAAAAAAATCTTGTTACCTTTGATGGAAGAACCTATTAGTAATGTTTGCACATTTGTGAAAGTTTGTTTTATGGAGGGAAGAAATTTTGTTAAGGATTTGAAGAAGAATGATGTATGTTTTACTATGATTCCTAACAAACTGAGTGAGAAAATAGAGGATAGTGTCCCTAGGGAGATTGATAAGTTACTCACCAAGTATAGTGATATCATTTCTAATAATGTACTTGATGGTTTGCCACTGAAGAGAAGTATTGATCATTGCATGGATCTAATCGCTAGAGCTAGTTTACCGAATAAGGCACCTCATCGGTTGACACCTATCGAGAATTAAGAATTGAACTGACATATTCATGATGAAGGGTGCTCCCCTTAATACCACAAACACATAACAAAAACTAAGAAAGAACAATAATTTGCAAGAACAGAAAATGGGCTTCTTATTATCTCCACAAATGTGGAATTGCAAATTTTTAGAATAACAATGTGCAAAGCCACATGGGTATTTTCCTTACAATATTTAGAGAAACAAAGCATTGAATTATTACCCAGAACTACTCTGAACTAACCTGATCACCTAAGACAACACTACAGCCTTCCTTATATAGGCAATTTTCCACCACCTGGGAAGGTTCCAGAATTTTAGCCAATAAGGCCGAATAAACTTAGAATTATTTTATTTTTCATTTTATTATATCATTGTCGGCTCAGAACAACTTTTGAAACCGAAACAAAAATTTTGAAGAAAAATTATTTTCTGCCATTTTAGGTGCCCCAACTTCCAGAGACCATAAGTCATCACCCGTTGACCTGATTGACTGTTATAACCCCATTTCAGAAAGGGTGTGAAGTTCTCTACAATGCTTGAATCAAGAAATCTTTATTCAACCAAAGTGTCGACCTCATTCGGGTCCTCTAAAGCCTTCAAAAATTGAGTTCAACATTTCTGTACCCTACTTCTAATACCAAAAATCTTTGATATCTTCAAAATTAGACCTGATCTAGCCATAAAACTTTACTAGTAGGCTGATATGACTGAGATGAACCTCCACATGTGAAATCAGAACATTTTGAGATTATATGACCAACTTACTAAAAATAGTAATGTTCCATAAATAGCAGCTCTACGCAAGATAGCCCTTATTGAATACAAAAATAGAAATATTTTTGGGTGATACAAGATTGCTCTTACACCCAGGATGCCCCTGCATCAGACACCTGAGGTAATTTGAGAAGTGATCTTGTCACAACTCAGGTGTGTAGAGGAAAACCAAGACGGTTAACCTCCTCCTTTGTCAGCCATGATGAATCTTCAACAAGTCATCCTTTCCACTCGACCAGATATTCTTCATATGTCTTGTTCCTTGTGCTTCTACCATCATGACTATCCAGTATATCTTCAATCTCTTTGGTATCTAAACTAGTTGCTAGAATACTCCATTGTGCTGCTGTGATCTCATCTTCAACACCTCCTTCATGATACTCTTTCAGATTTGAAATGTTAAACACTAGTGAAATATTCAACTCAGTATGCAACTCAACCTCATAGGCATTTCCTGAATCATACTTCTTCAGTATCTTACATGGTCCAAACTTCTTTATTTTCAACTTATTATATGTACTAACTAGAAATCGTTCCTTCTACAAATGAACCATGACTTCATCTCCAACCTGAAATTCCTTATGTATCCTTTTCTCATCTTCCTTAGCCTTATACTACACATTCATCTTGGTAATGTGCTTCCTCACCTCTTCATGGATGTCCTTTAAATGTTCTGCAAAATCCTTAGCTTCTACACTACTAATTTCTCCTTTATCTATCTTCCTCAACTCAAATGCATTTCTTAGACTACTTCCATATACAATCTGTGGATGATGTGATGAAATAAATTTCAAATCTATCTTCAACTCTTCACTTTCTACTAGTTTCATTTTGTGTGGTGCCTTATTTGGAAAACTAGTTCTTGGAATCAAGTCCATCTAATGACTGATCTTTCTTACTGGTGGTAATCCACCAGGCACATTATCGGATACAATATCCTAAAACTAATTCAATAATTATGCAACTTCAGTAGGTACATCTTCTACTTCCTCTTTCCCAACCTTTGGAATTAAGGTAAAACACATATTCTCATGCTGCATACCATCTAAGAAATTTCCTCTATCAACAAAAGTTATTCTTGCATTACCACATACCTTTTCTTCTTTTTCCTTCAATGGTTTTATCTTATGTCGCACTCCATCCTTTATCAGGGAATAGGTATTCACATGACCATCATGTACAACACACTTGTCAAACTTCCAAGGTCTACCCAACAACATATGGCATGCATCCATAGATATGATATCACATAGTACCTTATCTTGGTACCTGCCAATCTTGAAATTCACTAGGCATTGTTCACTGACCATGACCTTGTGGTCATCTTGCACCTAGGCAACCCAATATGGATGTGGATGTTTCTCCCTCTTGAGCTTCAACTTTGTCACCATCTCTTCTGACACCAAATTATTAGTACTGCCACTATCAATAATCACATCACAACACTTACCCTCACACTTGCACCTAGTGTGAAACAGGCTCCTCCTTTGTTCAGGTTCATTCTCACCACTCAATAGGACTCTTCTGTTAATCTATGTGTCTCCTCTTTCAGCATCTTCAAAATGTGATGATCTGACATCTTCATCTACATGTGCAACTTTGGCCTAGCCTCCATTTCTCCTATTTGTCCTTCCTTGGCATTGAGGACATTCAAATTCCCTATGACCTTCTTTCCCACAGTGAAAACATGTTCCACGGAAGCTTCCTCTTCCAAATCCTTACCATCTTCCTCTTCCTCTTTGATCTTTATTATTCTGATCATGGAAATGATTGAAATTATCTCCTCTCTAATTCTGACTGTTACTGGCCTCATCCTACTTTTTCAGATCTTCATTTCGATCTCTATATGACCATGCACCAGATCTTCTATCATGACCTCTTCCACTTTGTCTTCTCTCAAACTTCTTGTTCAACTTTTCCTCTACTTTGAGGGAAAACTGGTATGCCTCTTCAATACTATTCATTCGAACTAGATTCAATTCTTCCTGAATGCTCAGCCTTAACCCATTAAGGTAACAGACAACTTTCTCCTTATCAGCTTTCGCAAGGCTTGTTCTGATGAGGATTCGATAGAACTCCTCTGTATACTCCTGAACAGATCTTCCTGCTTGCTTCAAACTTTGCATCTTCTTCAGTAGGTCAAGCTCATAATCAATAGGAATGAACTGCCACTTCAATTTATCCACCATTCGATCTCATCTTGTGATTTTATCTTTCCCTCTTCTATTTCTCTCCAATTGATCTCTTCCCACCAGATCTTCGCATGACCTTTTAGTCTGGTCTTCACAAATTTGACGCTATCAGGATCCTCAATATCTTCATACTCAAAATATTCTTCACATTCATTGATCCAGTCGATCAACTCCTTTGGTTTAAGATTTATTGAAAATGCAGGGACCTCAATCTTAGGTTTTTCCCGATCTTGGAAATGGCCCGAAAAAGTCTTTCTTCCTCCTAGTTCAAAATTTCACCTTCTTCTTGATCAAAATTTCCTTCTCCCTCAGCTTCATCCTCACTTTCATCTCTGCCATTAAGATTCATTCCTCTGCAAATCTCTTCTTGCAATACTTGCACTTGTCTCTGGAGCTCTCTAACCTTAGGTATTACAACACCAGTTCTTTTGCCATGTTCCCTTCGTCGAGCCATTTTCACAATGTGTGCTGAAACCCTAACCACGGTCCTAGTGCAAACTACCTCATAGTCAATGATCTGTTTACATAGAAACTCTAACCCATGGTCCTGGTGCAAACTACCTCATATTCGGTGATCTGTTTACACACTTAGGAACTCCCACTTTGATACCACTTGATGAAGGGTGCTCCCCTTAATACCACAAACACATAACATGAGCCAAGAAATAACAACAATTTGCAAGAATAGAAAATGGGCTTCTTATTATCTCCACAAATGTGGAATTACAAATTTTTAGAATTAAAATGTGTAAAGTCACATGGGCATTTTCCTTACAATATTCAAAGGAACAAAGCCTTGAATTATTACCCAAAACTACTCTGAACTGCCCAGACTACCTAAGACAACACTACGGCCTTCCTTATATAGGCAATTTTCCACCGCCTAGGAAGGTTCCAGAATTTTAGCCAATAAGGCCAACCAAACTTAGAATTATTTTATTTTTCATTTTATTATATCATTGTCAGCTCAGAACAACTTTTGAAACCCAAACAAAAATTTTGAAGAAAAATTATTTTTTGCCATTTCAAGTGGCCCAACTTCTAGAGACCATAAGTAATCACCCCTTGACCCGATTGACTATTATAACCCCATTTTGAAAAAGGCGTGAAGTGCTCTACAATGCTTGAATCAAGCAAGCTTCATTCAGCCAAAGTTTTGACCTCATCTAGGGACTCTAAAGCCTTCAAAACTGAGTTCAAAGTTTTTGTACCCTACCGCTAATACCAAAAATCTTCAATATCTTCAAAACTAGACCTGATCTAGCCATGAAACTTTACTGGCAGGCTGATATGATTGAGATGAACCTCCACATGTGAAATCAAAACATTCCAAGATCATATGACCAAATTCCTAAAAATAGTAAGTTTCCATAAATAGAAGCTCTACACAAGATAGCCCTTATTGAATAGAAAAATAGAAAATTTTTTGGGTGATGCAAGATTGCTCTTACACCCAGAATTCTCTTGCATCAATTCAAGAGTTGCTGGATACATATTTGACCAGAGAAAGTTTGAGTCCTTGTGCAGTACCTATGGTATTGGTACCTAAGAAGAATGGAGAATGGCGAATGTTTACTGATTCCAGAGCAATCAATAAGATAACAGTCAAGTACAGGTTTCCTATACCGAGAATGGATGACATAATGGACAGTTTGACTAGAGTAAAGTATTTCAAAAAGATTGATTTGAAAAGTCGGTATCATCAGATTAGAATCAAAGAAGGTGATGAATGGAAGACTGCTTTCAAAACAAAAGAAAGTTTGTATGAGTGGTTGGTTATGCCTTTTGGTTTAACTAATGCACCGGGTAATTTTATGATCTTGATAAATGAAGTTTTGAAGAAATTATTAGGTAAGTTTTTGATTGTATATCTTGATGATATTCTAATATTCAGTAAGACCAGAGAAAAATATTTGTTGCATGTTAGACAAGTTTTACAGAAATTGAAAGAAGAAGAGTTGCTGATAAATCTAAAAAAGTGTTCATTCATGAAAGAGGAGATTGTGTATTTGTGATTTCTAATTTCAGCTGATGCTTTGAAGATGGATCCTGAAAAGGTTGAAGCTATTCTGAATTGGCCTACACATGTGAATGCTAGTGTGGTAAGATCATTTCATGGTTTGGCAAGTTTTTACCGAAAGTTCATAAGAAATTTTAGTTCTATTTGTAATGTTATGACTGATACTATGAGAGGACATAAAAGAGAATTCAAGTGGACACATGGAGCTGATAAAAGTTTTGAGACTCTGAAGCAGAAGGTTGTTGAATTGCCTGTTTTGGCATTGCCTAATTTCAATAAGGTATTTCAAGTGGAATGTGATGCAAGTGGTAGTGCAATTGGAGTTGTGTTGAGTCAAGAAGGTAAACCTACTACTTTCTTTAGTGAAAATTTGAATGATGCTAGAAGGAAATATTCTATGTATGATCAAGAATTCTATGCTATTGTTCAAGCACTGAAGAAATGGAGACATTATTTGATACCTAGTGAATTTGTGTTGTATACTGATCATAAGGCTTTACAATACTTGGGTAGTCAGAATAAGTTGAATCAGAGACATATGAAATGGGTTGAGTACTTGCAGAGTTATACATTTGTGATAAAATATAAAAGTGTAGTCACTAATTGAGTTGTTGAAGCATTGAGTAGAAGATCTTTGATGACCGAAATGAAAATTGAAGTTCTTAGTTTTGATGAGATAAGAGATTTGTATGAAATTGATCCTGATTTTTTTGAGCCATGGAGAAAGTGTAGAGCACCTATTCAAGATCAATCGAGTAAAAAATGGGAAGAATATTTCATTCAAGAAGGCATGTTGTTTAAAGGTATTCAGTTGTGTATACCAAGAGGACAAATGAGAACTAATTTGATGAAGGAGAAACATAGTAGTTGTTTGGCTGGACATTTTGGTATGGATAAAAATTTGAACTTGCTTAAGGAGATATACTTTTGGTCGCAGTTGTATAAAGATGTTTAGAAATTTGTGAAAAGTTGTGGAATTTGTCAAGTTGCAAAAGGAGTAAGTCAGAATATTGGATTGTATACACCGATTGTTGTACTTGAGAAACCTTGGACTGACATCAGTATGGATTTTGTTCTTGGCTTACCGAAGATAGTAAGAGGTAATGATTCTATATTTGTTGTGGTAGATAGATTTTCAAAGATGGCACATTTTATACCTTGTAGAAAGACATCAGATGCAGTACATGTAGAATATCTTTTCTTTAAGGAAATTGTCAGATTGCATGGATTACCAAGGAGTATTATCTCTGACCAAGACAGTAAATTTGTAGGATACTTTTGGAAGACTCTTTGGAGGAAGTTTCGCATTGAGTTGAAATATAGTTCTACATTTCACCCACAAACCAATGGATAGACAGAGGTTGTAAATAGAAGTTTGGGAAATCATTTGAGATGTTTAGTTTGAAACACACCTAGTAATTGGGATTTTGTGTTGGCACAAGCAGAGTTTTCATACAATAATTCGGTGAATAGCAGTACTGGAAAGACTTCCTTTGAGACTGTGAAAGGCTTACAGCCGAGAGGTAAATCTGATTTGAGAGACATTGTTGATGAAAGTAAGAGAAGTGTTGAAGGAATGAAATTTGCTGAGTACATGAAGAAATTGCATGAAGATGTGAAAATCAAGCTGGAAGAGAGTAATCAAAAATACAAAGACAGATCTGATAGATCAAGGAGACATAAAACTTTTGATGTTGGTGATGAAGTGATGGTTCATTTGAAGAAAGGTCGATTTGTTGTTGGAAAATATGGGAAGTTGAAGATGAAGAAGTTTGGACCTTGCAAGATTTTAAAGAAATTTGACAGTGGAAATGCATATGAGATTGAGTTACTTGATGACTTGGACATATCACCAATTTTCAACATTATTGATTTGTTTGAGTATCATGAACCTGATGAAGACATGACAATACCGATGGAATATCCTAAGAAACAAAATGAAGAAGTTGAGTAGATTTTGGAACAAATAATTGGCAAGAGTACAAGAGGTAAACAATATATGGAATATCTGGTAAAGTGGAAGAATAGACCGATTGAAGATAGTTCATGGATTTCACATTTTGAGTTGGATGTAGCTCAGATCAGGCCTACTGAATGATTCAGAGAATCATTTCTAAATAACCCCAGGTGTCTAATGTAGGAGCATCTCGGGTCCTTGGAAATCTTATGTCACCAAAGAAATATTTGAGTTTTTCTGTGCTGCTCAGTTCCTACTTTGACCGAGTTGGTTGGTAGTTGGTCAGTTTCTTTTGGTTACCGAGTGTGGTTGGTTATCTCCTGGGTGGTTAGTTTTTTCACTAGTGCTCGACAATGCTTGTCTGTTGCTCAATCATCCTTGCTTACCAAGTAGTTTATTTTGAGTTTCTGTTGAGGTCGACTTGTGTATTGATTATGGGTCATAGATTTAATATTGGTATCCATCATTGGGAAGCGTGTGGTCCCAGATCTAACCATTCCTTCTATTGATTGTGGATCTGAAGGCCGACTCATTTTGGTAGCCCCTTGTATAAGTATAGTTGTTTGGTTAGAGTTTAAGGAGTCAATTTTGATAGAAGATAGAAGATAGTAGAATCAAGATTGTTGGCAGATCCTCGCATGTTTGAGGACTTCTGCATTTCATTGTAATATCTGGCCCTAACCGGGAAGGCCTTATAGCTCAACATGTATGAATCAATTTGAATGAAGTTAATAATATCAATGATCGTGTTTTCTCTCTCTCACTATGTTGTTGTTGCTTCCGCAAGTTGTTGAGCAAGGCTAGATTTGTAGGGTGTGCCATATTTTGGCCCCTGGGGTCCCTTCCCTTGCGTCAATAAGTATGTAAGCTCTTAATAGGGAAGAACCCTCATAGGGTATATGATTAGTTTATTATCAAACTTTATAGACCTAATAGGAAAACTTTAATACTGCAGTAGTGAAGATTTGTAGGTGTCATCCCACACTATTTTTAACCTTTCAAGGGTTTCTAGGTAACCAAAATCTTTGTGTTATGTTTCATTTTCATGGATGAAGATTATAATTTTAGATATATTTTAGTATTGAATTTGATGTTTATTCTATCCAGGTAAGTTTATGTTAAAATGGAATTATTGGTAGATATCTGATTCACTTTCCCATATTAGATTTGCAACAAGCCGTATTGGATCAATATGATGATAATGGTAAAGAAGGTTTTGTTTCATATATTATTTGTATCTTGGTTCAATATGAAACTTGATATTCCTACATATGAAAGAAATATCTATCTTTGGTGTTTTCCATACAAAATATAAGACACTACCTAATCCATGTAGAAACTAGGGTCCTCAGAAAGAAAGACATTGTTAAAAACCTCTTCTCTAGAGATGATCTATTAGGAAGATTGACTAAATGGGTTATGCTACTCTCTGAGTTTTTATCTAAATTTCATAACTCATAAATAAATTAGAGGGAAAGTTCTTATTGACTAGCTAGAAGAAGCACCATCCCCAAAGGCATTTCCTAGTGTCAAATTGGTTCATGGGTTGATGTTGTCTTGATAACTCCCAAAGGGAAACCCATTGCCCTTTCCTTTTTCCTAGAATTCCATTATATGAACAACAACATTAATTATGAATCCCTCATTATTGGAATACACACCGTGTTGGTTGTTGAGGTTAAACATCTTAATATAAATGGATAATATGAGTTGATTATAAACTAGATCATGAGAAAGTATAAAGAAAAGAAATCAAATCTATCTCAGTATAGAGAATTATATTTGACTCTACTGGTGTAATTCTCTCATCATACTATAGATAGCATCCCAAGGAGAGAAATATGACATATGGATGAAATGGAAAGTGCAGACTCACTGTCTCAACCTAGTATTAATGTTGATTCCTATCACTTTTTGGTTTAATTTCTACGCTCTCTAGGTATGTTAGAGTAAAACTATCTCAAGTAATCTTGTGTGCGCTCATGCAGATTTTGAGGAACGACTTCTTGACATATATATAGGTATCTAAAAAGTAGAAATTTTCTTGACAATGTGAGTAAAAGAACTTGCATTAGAATAAGGAAAATTTCCACTCAATATCTGATCTTAGCTAATGTCTTATATTTGTGCACTTTTTAACTAAGGAAAAGATGTCCCTTGCCCTTCATGAAGCCCATTCAAGTTCCACTAGAGGTCATGTTGGTGGGAAGTCCTTAGTACATAAGCTAGTTTGCATGGGGTACTATTGGAAAAAAATAGAACAAGATTCCCTTTCATTTTCAAGGAATGCCCTCAGTGTTAGAAACATAGAAACCTAATAAGGGAAATAGCTCAAGATATCTAACTACAAGCCTCTTCATGGCCCTTGAAGATTTTTTGGTTATATACTATTGGAAAAATATCCCCTTTGTCTTTGAAAGGGAACATCTTTATCATTACCGCTACAAATTATTTCATGAAGTGGGTAGAAGTAGCCTCCTTGAGCTCAAGCACAACTATACTGATATGTAGCTTTCTCTTGGAAAATATAATTTCTCATTTTGGATCTCCTTATAACATTGTCTTGAATAATGGTATGTATTTTAAATATAAGGAAGTAAATAAATTCCTCAAGAAATTATATATTCAACATTTCTTTTTTACACCATATTATCTATAATTCAAAGGTCAAACTAAGGCTTCTAATAAGATCATTGAGAAAATTTTATAAAAAAATAGAGAATAGACATCTAGAAAGGATTGGAATATCATGAAAACCTACATTTTGTGGGCATATCGCACTAGCATTTGTATAGCTACAGGGACTACCCCTTATAGCCTCATATATGGAGTTGATGCTATAATCTCCATCAAACTTGAGATACGATAATTGTATGTTTCCCTGAGATGTGTGATTAATGATGAAAATAACCATTTAAATTGTCTACATGAGTTGGGGATGTTGGATGAGCATCATCTCAGAGAACTCCAACTTCTCCAATCTTATAAAAAATAACTCTCTAGGAAATATAATCAAAATATTCTAGAGCAGGTTGAACATTTAAGGTAGGTGACCTCATTCTTTATGACAATTAGAGAAATGAGAATTCTCCACCCGACCAAAAAGGGAAATTCAGTCTCAAATAGTTAGGTACATACATCATCACCTCTTTTTATGGATCAAGATCCTATTTTCTATCTAATATGGATGGCACCCTGCTCAAAGAACCGATAAATGTGACACACCTACATCGATATTATTCTTGATGTGTTATATGATGAGTCCCAAGAAGACTCTATGACATATTATAATGAACACAAAACTCATTTTTATTATGACAACCATACATACTTATGAATTAAGTGCACAAATATGTGTGGGCACAATGTGAATCTCATGAATAAATAGCTACAATATGTATAAACCACCATAGATACATATATGTCTAAGATAACATCTAAATCTATCAACATGCAATAAAACATAATACATGATAAAACATAAGCCAGATGATGTCATATAATATAACCATATACACATGTAGAGCATCCATAGGCGTACATGGAAAGGAAAATTATAATAAGAACATGAGACACATATGAGTCAATCAAATATATATATATATATGTATGCCATCAAGTATCAAGTGTACATGTACCACATCACTAAAAAATATTTAATGTATATCTATGCACATCTTATATCAAAAATAAATCTCCATATCAAAATCTCTAGACTTTGGTTTGTGAGTCCCAGAGCGAGATGCTCTTGGTGGATCTGGATCTTGTGCTAGTTGATGCACCAATACAAATAGAGAATGGTTTGCTATGCTCACTACCTATAAGCCTCTTATATCTCACCATAGCTCTCTTATCTATACTCGGAGCTCCACCTCTTAACTCTTTGGATTCCTCTAGATCTTGCATTAGTCAGGACACCCAAGAATGGTCCAAGTCTACTATGTCTCCGCTCTGAGATGCACCTATCTATCTTTATAGCTCATCTATATATCTTTCACTAGACTTGGCTCTAACATCTAATCTCTCCTTCTCTATCAGGAAAGTCTCTAACACTGTCCTCATTTTCTCCTATTGGCCTCTAGCTAAGCCAATCTCCCAATCTCATTGTACTAAGGAGGCTTGCACCTACTCCTATGCGGTATGGAGTCTCACATAGGCTTAAATAGGTCAACATGGAACATCTTGCAAGGTCTATATATATGGACAAGACCTCGCCCTAGATCGACACTGTTGGTGCTTTCTCTTCAAAGAAAACATATTCAAAATTGAGCCACTTGGTGACTCCCTCTACAAGAAAATAGGAAAAAAGATGTATCAGTACCACAATATACATATATAAACGTGTGTAGGAAATCAAAACATCTATATATATTACAATAAAATCACATGTTGATATTTAGATCTTTGTTAAAATCACACGTCAATACATGAGGATATGACTGTCTAATACACTAGGTATATCAACTAGCTATGCAAGTGGTGTTAGTGGTCTCAACCTCATCGGCCACAAAGATAAGAGTACAAAAGGAGAAAAAACATGTGATCCCATCAACAAGGGTGGAGGAGTAGCAGCTATAGGTGGTTACAAATCCACTCACTGTCTCTCTCTTGACCTCCCCTTCTCTCCCTGATCACGAGCATCTCTAAACTAGCTCCTCACTAATAAACCATCTCCAGTTATCTGTGATGGTGGCTAGCCATCCCCAACATCATTTGGTAATGGCCTATGGTCTCCAAACGCTACATCTAGTGGGAAGATTGAATTAGACACTCTCTCATCCCAAAACCATGCAAGTCTATTTGTGAGTAAGACGTTATTAATGTCTAATGTTGGGGTTACATCATTATCGGCTCCTCCGACTGGGCTATCTTGGATATCTACAATGGATAGCCTCTCAACATCATAAGGGATTTCCATACTCTATTTTAATATGATATTTAAGTGGTCACAACCACCAATACGATCTGTACCTGTCCAAAATGACGCATACAATGCCTCCATTAGTATGGCATCATAATATAATCATGACGGCCTATCAAGAACTGGTCCTACTGCATGCGTACTATCTTGCTCGCCCTCCATGTGGGAATCCCTCACTAAGGGTGCCACATGATTTATCCTATGCCAAGGTAGTCAATAATGAGCCTCTAGTGATGAAGGTCTCCCAACCTCTAGTCTCAATGCCATAATGGATAAGCATGGACGTATGAAACACACTCAAGAATGTTAAGAGGAAACGCCACTAGATGCATGTACGTGATGTGCTCAAAGAACCAAATCTATAGGGGTGTACACATGGTGATGCTATGATACTCATGGTGGATAAAGTAGCTCACATCATAGTACATATGAGCTAGCATGTTTTGTCCCCATGTGTAGTACTCTTTTTCCTCCTCCATGGATCGGATGTATGGCACAAGACCTCTAGTAATATGCGAGCATCATCTGTCGATAACCACCTGAAGTGCGATGGTAATAGTATTAATCCGGTGTATTAAGGTAATCATGACCCGACCATGCACAAACCACGGGAGATAGATATGATCTTGGTTTCCTATTGTCTAGCCCACTGCCCATCTCTGTCCAGTACACAACTTCTCCATAGTCAAGATCTCATCTAGCAATAATCGTGCACCACAAATAAGAAAATGCAGTATCTTATAAGCATTCTCCATGATAATGGTTATATTCCATGTAGCGAGATGAAAAGATATGGTATTTCTATCCCATCGCTCTATCAAGGTTGTCAGCATCGGCACGTGGAAGCATATATCAGGTTGGAAGTACACCCACTAGAGACTGGAGCTGGCTATGCAGCCGAAAGATTCCCCCTCATAATATCATCCTTTTGCATAGTTCGTTACATGGTATACCATCCATATCTACCTGCATGTCTCCTCATTGCCAGTATTGTACTATGCACAGTGTGTGGTAACCATGTTAAATCATTTGTGACGAGGAATATGCAATATTCTGTCAAATATATCTTACCAAGGAGATACTTAGTTTTGTTTTTCAGACTACTCTTTTTACTGTTTAATTTGTTGTTTTGCCAATTCTGTCTAAATTTATGCATTAAAATATAGAATTAAATTAATTTATAAATAAAATAAGGTGGAAAGATATATATGTAGGCACAATTTTTAACTTTTTTTATATGTAGTTTCAAAGATAAAAAATATAATAGTTTTCACTAAAAATAATTTTCGTCTTTAAATAAATTTATTTAAATATTTTTTATTAATCAAACTTAGATTAATGTTTTTTCATTAGTCTTTTTAACAATTGATTTGCATGGAAAGATAGAAAGATATATGAAAGACTTGTATTATTTTTAAATGATTATATTAATTAGATGATTTTTAAATAAGAATATATATACTAAGATTTTATTTTAAAATATTTAATTTATAGATTATATAGAGTAATAGAATAATAGAGTAATAGAGTGAATAAGATAGAGAGTTGGAGATAAGGAAATATAAATATAGACAGTGGGGAGAGATAATATAGAGTCATAAGCACTAACTCTAATCATAAAACTTACCATGATGTAAATCTTAACCATAATGATAAATCTGAAATCATAAACCTTAGCCTTAAATCTTATAAAAAACATTAGACCGTAATCCTAACCATAATCTTAAAACTTAAACCCTATTCACAACCCTAATCTAAACATTAAGATTTTTTAAAATATAATAATGGAAAAAGTTACCAAACATTAAGATTTTTAAAAATATAATAATGACAAAAGTTAAATTAGTAGATTCAATTAGGTTTATATAAATAGGAATAAAGTACTAATATTAAATGAAAAATAGATTGGTAATTTTTTTATTTTTAGACCGTTTGGAATAGGGGGTCAATATACGACGTTTTGTTCCAGACTTGGCTTCTGATTTTATTATTGTGTCGAAATATTTTAAACGCCAAACCTTAATATTGTCATATTGGGCGAGGCCGCTGTGTTAATCAGGTTGGACGAACCTCATAAACATATGTTTGCAAAGTATGCATTTTCATTCTCGTCTCTATTAGTTTTTAGATTTTCGAATCTATTTCATGTGTGACAGGATTCTGTCCTCAAAGCGCTTTTGTTCTTTATGTTTCTTAATATTTAACTGTAGGATTTGATTCATACACCTTTCGCCTGCAAGTTTAACCAACACTGGAACCTCTTTGTTCATTACTCTTTCGTGATCTCTTTCAAAGTTCGCGGTTTTGTTGGTTATAAGGGCATTTTCTAGAAATTCGTGGTGAAATTATCATTGCGTATTGGAATTTGTAAATTTCAAGCATAACCAGGTATCTAAAGATCTGATCATATGCTTATAACTCTGTTGTTGAATTATGACAATGTCGGGCATGTTATGATCTATGTTTCCCTTAAACGGTTCTCCCTAGCATTGGCTGCTATTTTTGAATTTCGTTCCTCCTGCGTGTTTCTGAATCTACACTTGTTGTCCCTCAACAAACCCCTCCATTTGATATGCAGATAAAAGAGGTTGCAAAGGAAAAGTGGAAATACGTGACTTACGCATTGACAGTCTTTGGGATATCTATCGCAGTTTTCGAGCTCTATTTCTCAATGTCCCAGAGCCTCCCCAGTTTGTTAACAGTGATGATATGCCTGCTCAATTTCTCTTTAATTTTAGGACTGCTATGCTATTTTATTTACAAAAGGATAATCAAGGAAGAGCAGTTAAATTCAGAGCGAAATCCAAGTAACCATCAAGCTACGGTTGTCGCCAGTTGCACATATCAACTAGTCGTTTTCTTATTATTTGTGTTGTTGATAATCACAGTCTATGTTCTCATGGCCATCAATGCCGCAATCAAATATTGTGGCGTTCAGGAAAGATCATAAATTGATGTATGTTTGTTTTATGTATTTGTGACTAGGCTTCTACAAATTTATTTATATTAAAAGGACCAGGATTAAATTGTCTGTATACAAGTTGTGCAGTCCTCCGTAGGCATGTCTAGTTCTGCCAGGGATATCATGGAAGCTTCAGTTAATGTATAAGAAGATTTCGACACTCTCCTTCGGGCAATTTTAGACTACTGTGAAGTTGGTTCTTACTGGAGAGTTGGCAAAGCTTGATGTTTTATAAGGGAAAAAATAAAAGTGGTTATTAATTTCTCTTAGATGCCTTTTGGTTGCGCGAATTGGGGCAGAATTGGCGTTATTTAATTCGGAATTTGATCAATCTCTAGTTAGGTCGTGCAAAGCGGAATTGGAAGAGGGAGACCTAAAATGAACATATACATCTTCCACTTGAAAATGTAGAATTAGAATTATATCTCCCAATTCCAGTTTTTTTTAATTCAATTTTGAAAGAATTTTGGGTCCGTGCAAATATATATTTACATTTGAAGTCCGTTTTATAAGTATTCATCGTAGCTTTTTCCCCAATGTGTGTGGACGACAATCTCAGCTGTGGTTTTCTATGGAATCTTTCCGAAGCAAACCCTTATTGCTGCACATCTTGGATTAGCCACAGTTTAGCTGGTGTTTTGTCGTTTTCAGCTGGAACGGTTGTGGTGTTCGGCTGGAACGGCTGTGGTGTTGGGTTTTCGGTTGGAACAACGACAAACGGGTATGCTTGAAATTTTTGTGCCTCTGTTTGGAATGAGCTTAATAGGTTCAAAACATTTTGCAATTTTTATTTGATATGTTATACATGACATGAACAACTTGGTTTAGTTGATTAATAAATGTCATGTTTTTTATTAGTTACTTAAATTCCTGTGAGTTTCATGCGACAATGGTTTTGGGTTTCTGGGTTTATTTTTATCTTTGTTACACACACACCGAGTTTTATTCTACCACCGAAAGGTGTAGTTTTTCGTGTCTCTCTCTCTAAGGTTTTTCGCAAATAATTACATTGTGCCTGTATTGGTTAAATGAAAATCTTCAATCCTCTGAAGCAGCGATTTATATCTTTCCTAAAACACATTTTTATTTCACCAATCATTTTTTTTGAAATGAGAATTGATGTTTTAATTGGAATGTCTTTAGATTTTTCCAGAATTGAAAACGGTATTATGTTGCGCATTTCTTTTTAGACAATAGGTGGTATGTAAATTTTGTCTTTTCTTCAACTTTTCAATTTTTTGTCAAAAGAGATCACAAACAAAGAAGGCTATAGATTTCTATATAAATTAGGGGAAACACATGATCTATCTCTATTATATTTTATAATATTTTTATTTTGTCTCTTTGTTTATCAAGAGGAGTATGTGGTTAAGCGTCGTAATTTTCTCTGTTGAATATGGAAATCTATATTTTATTTTAACCAGAGAAATTGTCAAAACCAATTAAATTTTATTCCTTGGACACCAAATTTTGTTTAAACTAGTATAATCCGGACTTCTTCTACTAATCAGCGTATATTAGTTTCTTTCATATAAGATATACATTATGAAAGCTCAAGGCATAAATATTATGATTTAAAAACGCTGTTGTTTTAGAATAAATAAAAAGATTAAAGTGAGTTTTGTATAACTTGTATGTGTGTTTAGGCTTAGAGTATGCGTGTTTAAAAAATGAGGAAATGACAGTAAGATATGACAATAATTAAATACAAAAATGAGTTTTAGTTGAACATCAAGTTTTCTCTTAATTTTTAGTCGATATTGGTATCAGTATTTTAAGTGAATAGAATAAATATAAAACTCATGTTGCTGGTTCGGTATGTCCTGTTTTAGATTTAAAGTACTGATAATTTCTTAGTATTTTTCCCTTGTTTCTAGCTGGATTTTGTTTACTATTTTTATGCAAATATTTGTTATTCCAAAAACCCCCAAAAAAGTGAATATTAGAGAAAAACAACAAAAAAGAAATATATTAGAATTTGGCACTTATCCGGGCAAGAGTTTAAATGCTGATCCAAGATAAGTTCTTCAAACAAGAAAGTTATTTGCCTAAGGCCAATTTGGGATCTTTCAGTGGTATCAGAGCTATGATGCATGCCAGCTTGTGGGGTTAAGTATTTTTTTTTCTCTATGCATATTGGAAGAGCTAGTGCACACAGATATTATACATGGAGGAGGGCTCGAGACGAGCTTGAGTTTGGTAAAGTAGAGGAACCAGTTATAGCAGAAGGATAGGTGAATGCCAAGAGGAATAAGGATGATGAAGAGAGAGAAATGATGAGAACTCTCATCAACACTCAGCCTAGGATTGCTTAGACCCTAGACAGGATACATGATACCTTGGATCGATTAGAGTTAGATAGACATAGAGGCAGGCGGAGTAGATCAGTGTTTGTGGCTGGGAGTCAACGTAGTCATAGATCACACGCATCAGCCAAGAGGTCCCTTCATTCCCCTAGGTGTGAGTAGCCACCTGTACAGGCTAGGGATAGACCATTACTTCCTCAGTTTGCACCAGGTGGACAACCGGCATAGGTAGAGCCACCAGCGGTGGAATTTTAGGATTCAGTCATGGCGGCTACAGCTGAGTGGAGAGCCCTACCCCTAGAGGTTAGGGATGTCTTTCCTTTTCCCTAGTATTGTGCACAGCGCAGAGATACTATCAAGTTCAGAGGAGACCGGGGCAATAAACTGTAGCAGTAGAATTATGACCTCAGTAGAGCTACTAGGAAGATTACATTGGCTACATATGATGTTATTGGTAGTATGAGTGCACGTGCTTGGGTGCACAAGCTAGACATATATTTATCCTTTAGGCCCATGCCTGAGTGTGAGGTTATTCAATTTTCTATCTTGCATTTAGACAAGGTTGTCTATGATTGGTGGCACCATGGATTGGTCACCCATGATCACGCCTTGATTCATTCCTGTGTGGAGTTCACTGAGCGGCTATTACCTGGTTTGATCGTAAGGACACATAACTCTACTATAGGGAGTTGGTACATGTTAGATAGACTGGACATGCAGAGGTGTATGTTAATGAGCTCCAGTGTATTGCAATTATGGTACCTGATATGCCCCAGAGGCGTAGTGTGATGTTATTTATTGAGGGATTGCAGGACAAGCTAAAGGGATTGGTTCGTGCTTTCCAGCCAGCCACTTTTAAGGATGTCATTGATGTGACATTGAGACTGGACACTACTCCTACTTATCAGTCAGATAAGAAGTCATTCAGGGACTCACGACCTCCTCAAAAGGCCAACACCTCATAGTTTAGAGATGGACAGTCAGCTAGACCTCCTAGGATGGACCAGGAGACATGAAATGATTTGAGGAGGAAGAAACTATGCTTCTCCTACAAAGAACCTTGGGAGCCTGGGCACCGTTATATGGGTAAGGGCAAGGTTCATTTGATTGAGGTAACATCCTAGTTTGGGGATGAAGAGATACAAGATACTGACACTAAAGACAATGCTGAGGAGACCAATCAAGAGCAACCAGAGTTGGAGATAGACATTCATGAGTCCTTGGCGGTAGCTAAAGTGACTATGGCCACCCTATCCAGTTACCCCAGGTTCCATGCCTTTCGATTGAAAGGTGCATTACAGGGCCAACGATTCATGAGATTGGTAGATATAGGGGCCATGCACAACTTTATTGATCAGAATCTGGTTGAGAGGTTGGGTTATAATTTGAGGTGTTTGATGGTTTTGGAGTGAAGGTTATAGATGGTATAGTTTTGGGTTGTACCAGGAGGATTCCACAGCTTAGCATCTAGATGGGGGATTTTACCTTGGCAGATGACTTTTATATTCTACCCTTGGAGGATTATGATGTGTTTTTGGGCATGCAGTGATTATAGGGCATTGGGAGATACATTATTGATCACCACCACATGCAGTTAGAGTTCTTGTTTGGTGGGAAGAAGGTAATCTTGAGGGAAGCTTCAGACGGTGGGCCTAAAGAGGTGTCTTCTCACAGGATGGAGTCTATTATTAGACATGATGATGCAATGTGGGCTACACATTGTTTTGTGAAGTCTGAAACACCTACTCCTTAGTATGGCAGGTCATTTCATGTTGATATTTAGTCGGTGATGGATCAGCATGGCAGAGTTTTTGATGACATACCTCTTGGCATACCTTCGGATAGAGGATTTGAGCATGGGATAGAGATGGAGGATGGAGCTAAGCCAGTGATTACCACTCTGTATCGTCATCCTAGAGCATATAAGGATGAGATTGAGAAGACTATTCATGAGTTGTTGGACATGGGCTTCATTCATCCTAGCTCTAGTCCCTTTGCTTCTTCTGTAGTACTTGTTAAGAAGAAGGACGAGACCCTGTGGATGTGTATAGATTACAGGACATTGAACAAGAATACAATCAATAAAAGATACCCTATTCCATGCATTGATGAGTCATTGGATGAGCTTCATGGAGCTATCTACTTCTCTAAGATTGATATTTGTTCAGGCTATCATCAGATTCATGTACAAGCAGAGGATGTACACAAGACTTCTTTCCACTGCCACTATGGACATTATGAGTTCTTGGTGATGCCTTTTTTGAGAAGATCCCAGATAGGCTCTTTCCAAATATTTAATATTAACTTTGAAATAATTGCAAATTATGTCTAAAATTAATCAAGCAAGAGCAATTATGAATATATATATTCTCAGACTGGGAATATCAAATTACAATTAAATAGTTTCCTATTGACATACCATAACTATACTTTTTATTGCAGAAACAAATTACATAACATCCTATTTTTTTAAAAAAAAATAGGCACCTAAAACAATAAGACTTTTCCAACAAGTATGTCTGCTATGCAGATGAGTTGCCACCTTGGATTAAAAGCACGTGACTATAATTTATCAATACATGAATATCTCTGTTGATTGTCATGCCCAGAAATGATGTAGCCACCTGTCACTAGTATCCACGCTCGTCGTTGTGCCTAGAAAATGATGCGGCCACTTCTGTTATTAACTCATGTGAGTCCAACCTTAGATGTAGGTCCCAGGGAATGCTGAATGGTTCAGATGTCTAGGCTCGTGACCAAGAAAGGAATTAACGCTAGCAGTAAGACCAGAATCTTTCCCAAATTTATGTCTCTAGGTATTAATTGGAATGGCAATAGAATATCCAATTCTCAATACAATCCGATAATCTTCTTCTTGCACCAGACATTCAAAGTCAAAATAATAAACAGCAGCCACCAATTATTAAATCTAGAATTCGATTATTGAATTCAATCACAAAAAATTCATCAGCATCACAAATTTCAGAATTGAAACCTTCACCACATTCGATATACATAAGCATCGAATCTTGATCACAAAAATACTCAGCATGTGAAATTCACCATTACAGGCAATGGCTCAAATCACAAGAAAGAGGAATCAGTCATCAAAACCCTAGCCAGGGCAATACTTCACAAACTCCAATAAAAAATGATTGCATAATGAATGAATGAAAGTTCTTTTTCGAGAAAAATATATAGCTTTTTCGAAAAAGCACTTTTTAAATATTTCACTTAATTGGGTTTATTAAATACTCCCACTTTATAATATAATATTATAAAGTCATTAGTTATTAAATTAAATCAATACAATTTAATTTAATAACACCTTTAAAATTAAAGCCACGAACCATCTGACTACAATCATCCAACTTCTGACAAAGCACCAGGACCAACTGCCCCAGCCAAAAATAGATACTGCCCTGCTAGAAATAGCCATTGCTAAAAATAGACTTACTAAAAATAGTAAGTCTCTCAAACTGGAGATTCTTTGAAACTGAATCCTGAGATGTCTGATGTTTCGTGTAGACACCCTGCCAATCCTAGCCATACCTAAAACCCCACTTACTAAAAATAGTAAGCTGGCCAAAATGACCCGAACGAAGAGCAGAACTGATAATCTAAATCTCCAGAATGGAATCCCAACGCTGGCTCCACAATCTAACCCCCTCTGAACACCCGATTAGCTTGTGAGGGCCCCCAAACCAAGCTAATCCTGAAGTCTAAAAAATGGTGACATTACACTTTTGGCCTTACCAATGCGTCGACCACTTTCCAGTCCCGTATGAACCATATCTTCAACAAGCAGTTGAGGAAGTCAGTCCTAGTGTTCTTTGATGATATTCTGATTTACAGTCGTACTTGGAGGACCATCTCAGACATGTTGAGGAGGTACTTAGCATCATGGAGAATTAGTTTCTATTTGCTAAGTTGTCCAAATGTGAGTTTGGACTTAGAGAGGTCTTATATCTGGGTCATGTGATCAGTGTTGATGGGGTAAAGGTGCATGAGGAGAAAATTCAAGCGATTCATGATTGGCCCTACCCTCAGAGAATTACCAAGTTACGTGGGTTCCTTGGTCTATGTGAGTATTATAGGAGATTTGTGAGGGGTTTCTCTCAGTTGGAAGCAACCCTGACGTACCTCACAAAGAGAGGAGCTTTTGGATGGACAGAACAGGTACAGGGGGTCTTTAATAGACTCAAGGAGATTATGAGCACTTGTCCATTTTTTGCCCTTCTTAACTTCTCGCAACCATTTTGTACTTGAGTGTGATGCTTTAGGTGTGGGCATAGGGTAGTTTTGATGCAGAACCAACATCCCATTGCTTATGAGAGTAGAAAGCTGCGTGATAATGAGAGGTTGTATTCTACATATGATAAGGAAATGTTGGCTATTATGCATGCATTAGCCAAGTCTAGGCAGTATCTTGTTGACAACAAATTCATGGTAAGAACAGACCACAATAGCCTAAAATATTTCCTTGATCAAACAGAGCTCAATGATCGTCAGAAAAAATGGGTAAGAAAGATTTAGGCCTATGATTTTGACATTGAGTTCATTAAGGGAAATAATAATACCATTGCTAATGCACTTTCTAGGAGACCATCACTTGTTGCCCTATGCTCATTAAGTAAGATTTTAGCAGATTGGAAGGTTCAACTTTTAGTTGAGTATTCCAAAGATTAGTATATTTGTGAGGTCATCGATGGATTGGTATTGGATGATAGGTACAGTGTGGTGGATGA
>BSBK01009079.1:0-25000 GCA_027943335.1 Chamaecyparis obtusa
ATGATTATTGTGGATATAAGTAACTTTTTTTAGTTCCTACAATAGAACTATAGGCAACTAGTTATATTAACGTGTTGGATAAATTTACTTGGGAACAATGAGTATGATCATTGGCACATCACACTTGGAACATATGAATCTTTAAAATATAATTTTTACTTAAAGTTAAAATTTTCCATCTTTTTAAAATATAAATTTTACTTTTAAATTTAATTATATTTATGGATATAGTTCTGATTAAGTAAAAAATAGGTTTACAAGGACCCAAAACCTATAACAAAGAATTAAAAATATAGCTACCGAGGAACAAAAGCCAAAACACTAAAGTAAACAACCATAACAACAGGCTACAACCAAAAAAACACAGATGAGGACAATAAAAAGATAGGACAACAAGAAAAAGGACAGCTAAATGCATTTTATTAGGTCTTCAGCCTAAATCATCATAAGCTACATTTGCCCAGCTGAGTTCTTGAGCTCTTCTAGCTCCTTGTCCTCTTTGGTACCAGTCTTTCTTGTGCTTGCCCGTGTACACTTTCCCGGTCCCATAGTGTCCTCAGCTCCTTAACCTCTTTTTTTCCCTTTTCCTGCTCCATCTTGTCAACCAAGATCTTAACATGTTCAGTGTAGGCTCTGAGACTAACAAGGCATTGCTCACCAATTTTTCTCATGGAGTCTTCTAAATTATCCACTCTGTTATACAACATATGGAGCCTTCCCTCGAAATCCCCATCTATAGTCATGTCCTCTTTCTATTTCGTCTTTTTTCCATCTTGTAGACCTTGTTAACCATTTCAGCATAAGCCTCAGCCCTACCAACCACATCTTCATTTCATTGAGGCATTCTGCAACTGGTTTATCCCCAAAAATGGTTTTCTTAATGAGGTTAACCTCACATCCCATCACCCTATTTCTTTTTAATATTGCCAATATCATCCATCATTTTACTCAGCATGCAAGTAAAATCCACAAAGAAACTCTTATTTTTATCATATATTTTACCCCACATTTTTCCTTTTCAGTGTCCCTCATTAGCAGTATTTTCTGTAGCCTTGGTTCCTGTAATGTCTTTGTCAATAATATCCACAATCTCATCCATAACCCTCATAGACATTTTACAGATTATCCTTCTTCTCCTGAGAAATTTGGCCTTCACCCAAGATTACCAATGTCAACTTCCATCCTTCCTTCTTCTTGTTTCTCCTCCCTAAATATTTCCACAATACTTTTCTCCTACTCCATATTCTCGTCATCCTCTAAAGAAAGAATAATTCTCCTCTTGTTGGCACTTTTCACCATTTTTTATTTTTCTTGTTGCTAGTGAACTTCACCTCTTTTCCTCTGTTACCTTGTTTTCCCTTTTCTTCTTCATACTCCTCATCTTCATTGCCCTTTTCAGTGTCAAACTATTCCACATAAGCCCTCTTCTGAATTTTCTTAGAGGAAGAGACTTTAAACTTAGCCTTCTTCAAGAAAATGGCCCTAGAGGGCTCCTTCTCCTCATCCTCTATTTCCTCAACATACATATTATCTTTCTCATCACAAATTTGTTTCCTCATCATCCCTGTGTAACCCTTCAAAAAGGGTTTTTCCACTTTTTGTTTTTTGTTTTGAGAAGATCATAAACCAGAAGCGATGAGGCCCTGATGTGAGGCATGGTCCCCTTTCAGGTCCTTCTGAAGACTAATAATGGTGGAATCCAGTGAACTCAACAAAAAAAAGGAAGAATAATTTTCACATTAAGTCTAAAATGATTGAACAACATAAAATGGTGCCCATATGTGATGAAGGGTGCTCCCCTTAATACCACAAACACATAACGGAAATAGAGAAACAACAACAATATGCAAGAACAGAAAATTGGCTTCTTATTATCTCCACAAATGTGGAATTACAAACTTTCAGATTACAATATGCAAAGCCACATGGGCATTCCCTTACAATATTCTGTAGGACAAAGCCTCAAACTATTACCCAGATCTACTACCCCCAGAACTATTCTGAACTGCCTAAGACAATAATACAGCCTTCCTTATATAGGCAATTTTCCACCGCCTGGGAAGGTTCCAGAATTTTTAGCCAATAAGGCCGACCAAACTTAGAATTATTTATTTTACATTTTATTACATCATAGTCGGCTCAAGATAACCTTTGAAACCCGAACAGAAATTTTGAAGAAAATTATTTTCGCCATTTCAGGTGGCCCAACTTCTGAAGACCATAAGTCATCACCCGTTGACCCGCTCGGCTATTATAACCCCATTTCAGAAATGCCACGAAGCGCTCTACAGGCTTGACCCCGCAGCACCCATCACCCAAATTTTTGACCTCATCTGGGGCCTCTAAAGCCTTCAAAACTGAGTTCAAAGTTTCTGTACCCTCTGCCAATACCGACCTTCAATATCTTCGAATATACACTTGATCTGGCAATGAAACTTTACTGGCAGACTTATATGACCAAAATGAACCTCCAAGAAAGAAATCAGATCATTCTGAGCACATACGAAAATTACCAAAAATAGTAACTTTACATAAATAGTAGCTCTGCACAAAATAGCCCTTATAAAAACAAAAATATTTTTGGGTGATGCAAGATTGCTCTTACACCCAAGATGCTCCTGCATCAATATGCTCTGGTAAATCTACCATCAAGTGTGATATAGTTGATAAAAAGATATAAAACATACCTCCATGACCTAGAAATGTGCTTAGGGTTGTAGTAGGAGGTATCCTCCTTCACCGGCCTCATCATTGTTGGAGATTTTCTAGCAAGCCAGTGATGACTGTATGTTTGTCATTGTTGAAAACATATGATAAGTAGGAAGTGTAGAAGACTTATGTAATAAGCTTTGATTATAAGTAGCATGGACATGTTATCAAGATGATATAATGGACATAGCGGTTACTTGTTAGTATAGACAGTTATGTAGCAGCTTTTGTCAGCAGTGTTCCTGACAGAGTTACATGCAGTGTTCTGTGAGTAATAGTCCGTACAGTTATTATGTAGCCTTGCACATTTGGATATGTGATGGAGACATGTTAGTGATGTTACGTTCATGGATGTAGAGTCTGATATGTAGTAGAAGTGAAGTTATGTAGTCGATATTCACCAATAGCAATTTCCTGTGTTTATTCAGAAGAGCCAAAACAAATTATATTGGTACCTGAGTTGTGTCTATCATTATGATATGTGTGCTTGGATTAGTGATTGGAGAAGAGTTATGAATGTTTTGTTAAGAGTGCATGATGTAATTCAGCTTGAGGAGAAAGTGTTAGTTAAATTGGTAGAGCTGACAGTGTGTAGCGTGCATCTACACTTATTGATTTGGACAGGTCCCAGTTTGTGTTGCATGCTTAGTAGAGCCAACAAAATTGTTATTGGAGAGTTTTATTATTTCTCTAATATGATTTCAAGGTGGTTTTAATAGGATGGCTTGATTATATCATTTGGAGGAAAGATATTTATAGGCAATCATTTGTGATTGCTAAGTTATAGTTCGTAGTTGAATATGAAGTGCAGAGAAGAGAGTGTGAAGTGTTGAGCCATTAGTAGAAGGTCTATGTGACCAAGTAAAGAATATATGCTATACATTGGAAATGATCTAGATAGTAGGTCAAAGAATAGCTCATCAAGATCCAGATATAGTGTGTATCTGTTAATCAGAAGGTTGTAGCCTTCACCCCTTTGAGGAGTGTGCTCTCAGATAGTGCATCTTCACCCCTAACAGGGTTAATTGTAAAAGACTCCTAATAGGGTCTAACCCTTGACCAGGTCACTGTACTTATTTCATTGTAAAGATCAACTCCTAATAGGATTGTAAGGTCTCCTAATAGGGATCATAATACACTAGTGTAGATTATTAGTGGGTGTCAATTCCCATCGGGTTTTTTTACCTATTTGGGTTTCCCCATAACCAAAATATTGGTCTTGTGTTCAAGTGTTCTTTCATTGTGTTTAAGCTTAATGTTCAAGTATACTTAATTGGATAAAGAATTGAAACTTGTAGATAACTGATTCACCCCCCCACCCCCCCTCTCTTAGTTATCTCTTGTGACTATTCCTAATAATTGGTATCAAAGCCAAGTTCCTCGGAGTGAAAGTTTAATAGCTTGAGGTTGATCAGATGGCATACTTTAGAAGAAAAAGTCTTAAGTTTTATGGAGAGAATTATCTTGACTGTAAGAACAAGATGGTGACACATTTACAATGCATTTCTTTTGAATTTTTTGAAGTGGCTATCAAAGAAGTTAAGATCCCTTCTTTAGCAGATCTTGCAAAGGATGATGCTACTGACAAGCACAAGGAATTGTTGCATCAGAATGCAATAGCCAGAGAAGCCCTTATCAGTGCCTTAACTGATAGTGATTTTTAAGAGATAAATAAAGTAGACACAACTTACAAGATATGAAAGCACCTAGAAGACATGTTTGAAGGAGATACACAAGCAAAGAATCCACACAGAAAGACATGGAAGAAAAGACACAATGCATTAGAGATTCTACCTAAAGAAGATATCAGAGCTTACAACCAAAGGATTAATGAAGAAGTTGCTAGAATCAGAAACAATGGTGGAGAAATCTCAAAGGAAGACATTATGGATAAGTTAATGACTACTCTTACAATAGAGTATGAAAACATGATCAACATCCTTGATGAGACCATGCAGCTTACAAAAAATTTCAAGAGAGAAACCTCGATTAGAAAAAAATTAGCTTTTGAGATTTCAAGATTAAAGACAAAACCTAAAAGTGAGACAACCTTCAAAGCATCAACCCATGGTAAGAAATCTACAAACACTTCTGATAATTTTGATGATGATGATGAAGAAAAAGTACTAGATGATTTCATTTCTATGATTGCTAAAAGAGAAAAGAAAGGAAAAGGAAAATATGAAGGTCAATTTCCATTCAAATGTTTTTCATGTGATAAGATTGGTCACTTTGCATCTAAGTGTCCTACAAGAGTTAAGAAGTTCAAAAATAACTACAAACCTAAGTATACAAAGGAATGTTACTATGTTGGAGATGGAGTATTAGATGATGATTCAGCTGAAGATGAAATTGGATTCATTGCTATTATGGAGAAAATGTATAATGAGATGGATCATGAAGATGAGAAAAAGAAACAAGAGCTAGCATTGATTTCACAAGAAGACATAAGGATAGATTGGATTATAGATAGTGGTTGTTCACATCACATGACAGGTGATAGGGACATATTTGTTCATCTAGATAAATACAAAGGTGGCATGGTTAGATTTATAGATAACACTCCTAAACCTATCATTGGTAGAGGAGCTATCACATTGGATGGAAAGAACAACAGTGATAATGTTCTCTATGTAGATGGTTTGAGGCATAACCTTCTTAGTGTTGGGCAGTTACTTGAAAAAGGTTATTAGCTGGAGTTCAAACACAACAACTGCATCATTAACAAAAAGGAGGGTGTTATGATTGCATCAAGTTTAAAGACTAAAGGTAATGTTTTTCACCTTAATTCAGAAGCAAGTTGTTTTGTGGCTAATGTTGATGATAGTTGGCTATGGCATAAAAGACTATGTCATATCAATTTTGATAACATAGTAAAGATAAGCAATGTGAAGGAAGTAAGAGATCTACCTAGCATAGCAAAGCCAGTTGATACCATTTGTAGGGAATGTGTGATGGGAAAGCATGTGAGTAATTCATTCAAAAGAAAGCACAATTCAGTAGAGAACAAGTTGGATCTGATTCATATAGACCTATGTGGACCAACTCAAACAAGATCATACTATGGTGAAAGGTATTTCATTTTTTTTGTTGATGATTATACCAGAATGATGCAGGTTGTGTTCTTGAAAGATAATCAGAAGCTTTTGAGAAGTTCAAGATATTCAAAGCTAAGGTCGAGAATGAATCTAGACTAAATATAAAATGTCTAAGATCAGATAGAGGAGGAGAATTCACCTCTGATAGATTCTACGAGTACTGCGAAGAACATGGAATAAAAATATAGTTGAGTGCACCTAGAACACCTCAGCAAAATGGGATTATAGAGAGAAGGATTAGGATCATCCTTGATATTGTAGATCCCTATAGTTTTTGTTGACCATTAGTGTTTCACACTTAGTCATTTATCTAGGCAATGATTGTCGGTCATCACTACCCCCAAGTCATTTTGTAAAGGTTGAGTTTTGTATTGTATACTTATTGAGCAGAAGTCATGGTCACTATGTTTGTAATATGCCAAGAGTATAGTTATTTATGAGTTACATGTATCAATGATTATTGAGTGACAGAGAAGTTCAACTGATGCCAAGTACAGTTAATGCCGAGTGCCAAGAATAACTTTTGCTGAGTTAGCCAGAATTGACATACAAGTTTGGAATGGCACAATGATTGAGGTAAACCATTTTTGGTGATAATAATGTTTTGTATTTTGTCTATTGAGGTAATTATGGAGGTAATTACACATCCATATTATTATCATTGATCCCTATGTAAAACCTAGAGCCAATTAGAAAATTGTATAGTTTAGGCGGCAATAGAAATAAATTTGAACCATAGATCTTGAAATGGTAAAATGTTTTTGTTGTTATATAAGGGCAAGATCTAGATCAGAGATAAGAGTGTGAATCAGAGAGATAAGATTGAATTAGTATGAGAAAATGATCAGAGAAGTATATTCAGAATAATGAAGTATTCAGATAGAGTTTAGTGACTGAGCTAAGCAGTGAAAGGATAGAATCAAGAAAAGATCAGATAGAAGAGATTAAAAAAAAAGTAAAGAGGAGATCTATAATCTACATATTAGTGCAAACTAAAAGATCAGGTACTAAGAGATTTTGACCAGTGTATCAAGGTAAATCTCTTAACTAAGTAGTCTTAGCAGACTTTTTTGTAAATCTCTTTACCGAGTGCTTACTTTATTGTAAGTTTATAAATCCTTTAACAAGGTAGACTATACAAGTCTTTTAGCTTTTGATAGAGCAGACCTTTCACAAGGTAGATCATGATTTGATCACATTTTTTAAGCCTTAATAGGAAAAATTTATTATTGCAGTAGTGAAGATTTGTGGGTGTCATTCCCACCCCAATTTTACCTTTCAAGGGTTTCTGGGTTACAAAAATCTTGGTGTTATGAGTAATTTCATGTATGCTGCTTTATATGTTTTGTTGCTTACTATAATCAAGTTTTGTTTTTGTCATGCATAAAGCTTTATCAGATCAAAAGGATAAAAGTAGGTAATATCTGATTCACCCCCCCTCTTAGTATTACTTTCCCACTTATACTTCCAATCAATATAGCGCGCAACATCATGATTGAAGGAAAATTTGCACACACCTATTGGAGAGATGTAGTCAATACAAAAGTCTATACCATTAATAGAATACAATTGAGGCCTGGCATGGACAAGACACCTTATGAGTTATGGTTTGGTAATGTTCCCACAGTGAAATACATCAAAATCTTTGGAAGCAAGTGTTGCATCAAGAGGGATGAAGCAATATGCAAGTTTGATGCAAGAAGTGATGGAGGTATTTTCCTTGGTTACTCTACTAAAACAAAAGCTTATAGATGTTTTAATTTGAGAATGAAGAAGATCATTGAAAGTGCTCATGTTAAGATTGATGAAAAGTTTATGGTTCAATAAAGCTATCATGATTATTCACCTATGATTGAAGAAGAAACAAGTCCTTCCACTAGTGAGATAGTAGTTGAGGAGATGTTTAATAGTATTGATGTATTATTTGATGACCCTGAAACAAGTGAAGAAGAAACTTAGAAGGTAGATGAGATAGTATCACCTAAAGTTCTAAAGTTTACATCTAAATATCACTCTAAGGATGACACCATTGGAGATAAAATCGGAAAAGTCACAACAAGATCAAAAGAAAAGAGTTCAGAAAGCAATGAGGCGGTATGTTTACTATCTCAAATTAAACCTTTAAGTGTTGAAGATGCATGCAATGATTCAGATTGGCATGATGCTATGAAAGAAGAACAAGATCAGATTATCAAGAATGATACTTGGGAAATGGTCCCAAGACCTAGTGATAAGAATGTGATTGGAACAAAGTGGATATTTAGAAACAAAATGAATGAAGATGGTATAGTATTAAGGAATAAAGCAAGGTTAGTATGTATGGGATATGTGCAAAGAGAAGGTATTGATTATTCAGACACATTTGCACCAGTGAGCAGATTAGAAGCCATTAAGTTTTTTCTAGCTTATGCAACATTCAAAACCTTCAAATTTTATTAGATGGATGTTAAGTCAACATTCTTGAATGGAGAGCTAAAGGAAGAAGTATACATTGAGAAACTAGAAGGATTCACCTTATTAGACAAACCTGATATGGTATGAAGATTGAAGAAATCCCTCTATGGACTTAAGCAAGCCCCTAGAGCATGGTATGAGAGACTTGATGGATATCTAAAAAAAATTGGATTCAAGAAAGGAGAAACATATTGTAATCTATTCACAAGAGAGACATCTGAAGGTTTACTACTTGTAGCTATATTTGTTGATGACATTATCTTTGGAGGTAATGAAAAACTTAGTGCAAAATTTGCTAAGGAGATGTAGAGCAAGTTTGAGATGAGCATGATTGGACCTATCAAATACTTTTTGGGACTAAATATGCAACAGATAGAGAAAGGTATTTTCATTAATCAGTCTAAGTATGTAAAATAAATATTGAAGAAGTTCAAGATCAATGATTGCAAGCTAGTGGGTACACCTATGATAACAGGATGCAGGCTTACAAAAGAAGATGATTCTCCAATAATAGATACAACATTGTACAAGTCTATGATTGGTAAACTCATATATCTTGCTCAAACAAGACCAGACATTTCCAATGTAGTTGGTATTGTTGGAAGATTTGTAGTAGAGCCTAAACAAAGTCACCTCATGGCAATAAGGATAATATTCAGATATCTGCAGGGCACTTTAGATTATGGTCTAAGGTATCCTAACTCAAAGAATGTCAAGCTTCATGTATATACAGATGTAGATTGGGCATGATGCATTGATGATAGAAAGAGTACATCAAGAGGAGCAATGTTTTTTGGTGATAGACTTGTCACTTGGACAAGAAAGAAGAAGAATTGTATTTCTTAGTCAACATCAAAAGAAAAGTATGTTGCAGGAGTCTTGAATTGTTCCACAATTGTTTAGATCAAGCAAATGATAAAGGATTTTAGAATTTAGATTGATTATCCTATTGCTATTCTTTGTGATAACACTAGCACTATCAACATGTCAAAGAATCTTGTGATGCATGCAAAGACAAAACACATAGAGATTAAGTATCACTTCCTTAGAAAGAGAGTAGCAGAGAAATAAATCAAATTGGATTATGTAAGCACAAAAGAACAGCTAGTAGATATATTCACAAACCCTTTACCAAAGGATACTTTTGAGTATCTCAGGGAGAAGTTGGGAGTAATTCTCTTCCCTGATTCTACTTAGAGAAAGTAGAAAGAGCATCGGTCCTTAATGACTGATGGATGGTTGAATACTCTACTTCAGGAGTAGTACCAGAGCTTAAATTTGTTGGCATCCTTTTCCATTGATGTAAAAGGGGGAGTATATATAAAGTCATGAAAAATAAGAAAAGAAACAAGATTAGAAAAGAACATATATAGTAAGGGGGGGCATATTCAGTAATGAATATGAAAAAGGAGGAGTTGCAACAGTTGATATTTAGAGCTTTCAGTAGTTGATGGAGGATCTGTTAGAAAGTAAAGTCCACCAAGATAATTGAGAAGAGGGGGGGGGGGGGTGATTCAGTTATCAGATAATTATAACCTTTATCAGCTTCAACAACATTTAACCATGTAAGAAATGTAATTACCAACCATAGAAAGATATTCATACACAATCACACAATAACACAAGATATGTTGACTAGGGAACCTCTTGATCAAAGAGTAAACCCCGGTGGGAATGATGCAAACAAAAGATGCACTAATATAAATATTCCTTTTGAAAGGATGGACTCTGTTAGGAGTCTTATGAAATACGTTCAGTACATATGAATCCCTGTTAAAAGATTCTAACCCTGTTAGGAGTTATGGAAGACAAAAGCACCCACTACCCAAACAACTATAGGGTAAGATCACTGAACACACTGTCCAAATGACCTTAATATTATTTAGTAGAATAATATGAAATATGTTACCTTCTTACTATGCCAAACCACACTCACTACTACACTAGATCTCAATTCTATATCTCTGTACTTCGCATGTCTTCCTTCACAATTTCTCTTTCACAACTTCATTAGCTCTTTTCTTCACTTCATGCTTACATTCACATTCAACCATACCATGCTCACACTTATTTCACATTGCTACTCATCTTATACAATAAAGAAAAACATTCCTTCCTTTATACCACACTCAAATAATTACAAATGAGTCGGCACACAAATACAAAATAAAAGTTTCCACACGCTACATCAGAATTACACAAAACTATCGGCTTCCAGATGTAATAACTCTTCACTCGTGTGACCTCAAATTTTTCACTATGAACTATGTCACTATCAATGTGTCTCAACCTTCCCTTTAATTTTGCAAAACTAGATTCCATCCTGATTAGGAGATATCATCTGATTTCCACAAACCGCTACTCAAGAACACTACCTGAATACTACTTCCACCAAAATGCTCATAACTTTTATAAATAAATGAATTTATGTTTGATCTCTTAACCATATAAAAATAACATATCAAAGAATATAACCTCAACATCACATAGCTCTATTTGCAATATCCCATGTGCGCTAATAAAAACACTATCTGCTTCTATGCTAGTTTCCAGAAGATCATTGTGTTGACATCAATGACAATCATAGTCATGAATGCAAAAACTATTATAGAATGACTGCCAACATCCAGAATTCATTCCTAACAATATCCCCCATTGGCATTGATGGCAACATAGATGAAAAACATCCAATGTTCCAAAAATCCAATACTGCAACACTACTACTCTGACAAGTATTTCAAAGCTTTCTTGGTTATCCTATTCAGTTCTCTCCAACATATGGTACAAGTGGTTTTTCATGTACACTTCTCCCCCATTGACATCAATGACATAAATTTCATCACTATGTCAACAAAAACTTAATGTCAATAGACACTTTTCAGAAAAATACATTCACAAGAGTCCTCATGACTCACCTCACATACTCCCCCATAGAGGAAGTACCAACATGCAATCTAGAAGAAAGATAGGGCTCATATACCACTGGATGGATGCAACCAACTACATCATTACTCAAAAGTAGGATGGGGCATAACCCCAAGCATACCTCTCAAATACTCAAATGTATCCTTAGGCAAAGGCTTTGTAAATATGTCTGCCATATGTTCCTTTGTGCTTATGTACTCCAATTTGACTTCTTTTTCAGCAACTTTCTCTCTTACAACATGATACTTGATCTCTATATGCTTAGTCTTAGAATGTAAAATAGGATTCTTAGACATACTAACTATACTGGTGTTGTCACAATGTATGACAACAAGCTCAACAAACCTAATTCCAATATCCTTCAGCATCTACTTCATGCAAATTATCTAGTTGCAATTGTTTTCTACTGCTACATACTTTGCTTCTGTTGTGCTCTGTGAAATACAATTATGCTTCTTGCTTAGCCAAGAAACTAATCTTCCTCCAAGAAAAAAGGCTCCACCACTGGTGATTTTCTTGTCATCAACACTACCTCCCTAATCAACATCTGTATATGAACATAGGGTAAAATCATCAAATTTTTCATACCACAATCCATAGTTCATTGTACCTCTTAAATATCTCAGTATCCTCTTTACTACTGCATAATGTGACTCTCTAGGTTCAGCTTGAAATCTTGCTACCATTCCAACTAAATGTTGTATATCCAATCTAGTATGTGTTAAGTACTGCAATCCTCCAATCATGGATCTGTATTTATTTTTCTCAACTGCCAGTGTTTCATCTTTGCTAGATAGTTTATGTCCTGTAACCATAGGTGTTCCAACTGGTTTACAGTTCTCCATTCCAAATCTTTTAACAAATCATTCAAGTACTTTGTCTGACATACAAAGATACCATCACTATTCTATGTTATATGTAATCCCAAAAAGTATTTCATCTCACCAATCATACTCATTTCAAATTCAATCTTCATTTCATCAAATTTTTTTTCACTAGCTTCATCTTCTCCTCCAAAGATAATGTCATCAACAAAGATAACTATAATCAACAAACCATTTTCAATTTCTTTTGTATACAGATTTCTATCAGATGTTCCTTTATTAAATCCCAATTTCAACAAATACTTATCCAGTCTAGCATACCAAGTTCTAGGTGCTTGCTTTAGTCCATATAATGCTTTTTTTAGTTTACATACTGTGTCTCCTTCTTGAGTCAAAGGAAAACCTTCAGGCTACTCAATGTAGACTTCTTCTTCCAATTCTCCATTTAGAAATGCTGACTTCACATCCATCTGATACACTTTGAATTTCTTAAAAGATGCATAGGCCAAGAACATTCTTACTACTTCAATTCTTGCCATAGGTGCAAAAGTTTCTTCATAGTCAATTCCTTCTTGTTGCGAGTATCCTTTACAAACTAATCTTGCTTTGTTTCTTACTACTTCTCCTTGCTCATTCATCTTGTTTCTAAATACCCATTTAGTTCCAATCACATTCTTGTCTTTAGGTCTAGGGACTAACTCACATGTCTTGTTCTTTTCAATTTGATCTAGTTCTTCTTTCATAGCATTAATCCAATGTTCATCTTCATAAGCTTCACTAGTAGATTTAGGTTCAATTTGATAAATCAAACATAAATGTACCTTATTTCGAGTCAGAACTCCTGTGTCCAAACTTCCAATAACTTGTTCAACAGGATGATGTCTTGATATATACATGTTCGGTGTCATAGTTATAGATCTTGCTTCAACTGTAGATTCTTCTCTAGATTCCTCTCTAGTTTCTTCTGCAAGACTCTCATTCAGTAATTCACTATCAATCTCATAGAATAATTTAGTAGTTTCAATGTTAGGTTGAGGATGAGGTTCTTCATTAGATTCATAGTCAAGCATTCTTTCTTGAATTTTAAACTTCTCATCAACTTTAACATTTGTGCTTTCAACAATAGTTTTAGTTCTCTTATTGTAACATCTATATGCTTTTCTCTTCAAAGAATATCCAAGAAAAATACCTTCATCACTTCTAAGATCAAACTTTCCAATATGATCATCTCTCTTTATATAACATTTGCTTCCAAAAATTCTAAAATACTTAACTGAGGGTGCATGTCCAAACCATAATTCATAAGGTGTCTTGTCTGTGTCTACTCTGATTTGTACTCTGTTCATTGTATATACTATTGTATTCATTGCTTCTCTCCAAAATGTCTTTGCCAAATCATTCTTAAATAACATAGCTCTTGCTGCTTCAGTCAATGACCTATTTTTTCTTTTTGCAATACCATTTTGTTTAGGTGTTCTAGGGGCTGAAAACTATCTCTTAATACCATTCACTTCACAAAAAGTGTTAAACTCTCTAGAAGTAAATTCTCCACCTCTATTAGATCTCAAACATTTAATCTTCATTCCAGATTCATTCTCAACTTTATTTTTAATGATCTTAAACTTATCAAATGCTTCATATTTTTCTTTCAGAAATGCAATCCACATCATTCTTGTAAAATCATCAACAAGAATCATAAAATACCTTTCTCCATAGAATCCTCTAGTCCTGGTAGGACCGCTCAAGTTTGTATGAACAATCTCCAACTTCTCTGGCGATGTCAACTTCTTACTAGGAAATGAACTTCTCTTTTGCTTAGCCATCACACATTCTTTGCAAATCATGTTAGTAGGCTTCATAATTTTAGGCAAATCCCTTACTACAAGTGTAGTACTTACTTTCACAATATTATCAAAATTTATATGACAAAACCTTCTATGCCATAACCAACTATCACCAATTTTAGTAATCAAACATGTCATCTCAGTAGGATTCAACTAAAATACATTACCTCTAGTTCTAGATCCAGTTCCAATCAAATTTTCATCTTTATCCTTTATCACACAAGTTTTCTTAGTAAACCAAACTTGATATCCCTTATCCACTAACTGTCCAACACTCAAAAGATTATGTTTCAATCCATCAACAAAGTAAAAATCATTAGTATTAGTCTTTCCATCAAGAGTAATAGATCCTATACCTTTAATCAAACAAGGTGCATTGTTACCAACTCTAACAATTCCTTCATCATAGTTGTTAAACTTTATGAACTTCTTCATGTCACCAATCATATGATGTGAACAAACACTATCTATAATCCAATCAAATTTCTTTTCAACTTAGGAAACTAATGCTTTTTCTTCCTTAACATCAGATTCATAATTCTCTTCTTCAATTGCTACAAATCCTATTTCATCATTAATCTCAGTATCACTTTCACTCAAAGTTCTTTCTATACTAGCTTCAAGATCTTCATCATTAGCATAATAACATTCCTTAGATCTTCTAGGCTTAAAATTATTTCTATACTTCTTAACTCTCTTAGGAAACTTAGATGCAAAATGACCATATTCTTGACAAGTCCAACATTTAAAAATTTTCTTACCGTCTGGTTCTCTTTTCACAAGCAAGGCAATACCTTCTTCAATCTTCTTATCTTCTTCATTTCTAGATCTGCTACTACTGGCATAATCTCCACTTACACTGGTACTTCTTGACAAAGTAGGATGAATATTAAGAGCACTGAATGCTGTCTCCATTCTAGGTAAGTCTCCTGATACCCTCAGGTTCATTTCTGCTGCTTCCAATCTTCCAAGAAGAGTCTCTCTTGTAAAGTTTATAGTACAAAGTATAACTTGTTCAATCATCTATGTTGTCTGCTTAAATACAGGAGTCAATGTCCTTAGAATTTTCCATATCACTTCATTCTCTATCTTTGTTCCTCCACAAGCTTTTATTCCTGCAACAATTTTTGACATTCTACCAATATAGCTTCTAACAGATTCATCTTCCATCATTCTTATATCTTCAAATGCACATATCCAATTATGTAATCTAGCTCTCTTTGCATGTTCATCACCTTCAAAAGTAGAGTCTAATGCTTTCCAAATTTCATGGGATTTTTTAAAACATTTTACCTGACTGTATTCATTCTTTGGAAGTGCTGTCAAAAGTGCTTCTCTTGCAAGTATGTTACACATGAATAGATCTAGCTCATCTTTAGATCCTATCTCAAGATTATCTTCTCCAATGATAGTCTTATCATTCTTTGTAATCAACCAATAACTTGGTCCTAAACATAGTAGATGTGTCTTCATCTTCTCTTTGCAAGTGTCAAAATTTACTCCATCAAACTTAGGGCTTTCTTTCCTAAAATTTTCCATGGATCTCCTTAAGTTGTTAAAATTTTCTTTCAAGGACCTGTTGCTCTGATACCAATTGTTAGAAAGTAAAGTCCACCATATAACTAAGAGGGGGGGGGGGGGGGGGGGGTGAATCAGTTATCAGATAATTATAACCTTTATCAACTTCAACAACATTTAACTATGTAAGCAATGTAATTACCAACCATAGAAAGATATTCATACACAATGACACAATAACACAAGATATGTTGACTAGGGAACCTCTTGATCAAAGAGTAAACCCTGGTGGGAATGATGCCCACAAAAGATGCACTAATATAAATATTCCTTGTGAAAGGATGGACTCTATTAGGAGACTTATGAAATACATTCAGTACATATGAATCCTTGTTAGGAGATTTTGAATCCTTATTAAAAGATTCTAACCCTGTTAGGAGTTATGGAAGACAGAAGGACCCACTACCCAAACAGCTTCAGGGTAAGATCACTGAACACATTGTCCAAATGACCTTAATATTATTTAGTAGAATAATATGAAATATGTTACCTTCTTACTATGCCAAACCACACTCATTGCTACACCAGATCTCTGTACTTCACATGTCTTCCTTCACAATTTCTCTTTCACAACTTCATTAGCTCTTTTCTTCACTTTATGCTTACATTCGCATTCAACCATACCATGCTCACACTTCTTTCACATTGCTACTCATCTTATACAATAAAGAAAAAAATTCCTTACTTTATACCACACTCAAATAATTACAAATGAGTCGGCACACAAATACAAAATAAAAGTTTCCACACGCTACATCAGAATTACACAAAATTGTCGGCTTCTAGATGTAATAAATCTTCACTCTTGTGACCTAAAAGTTTGCACTATGAACCACATCACTATCAATGTGTCTCAACCTTCCCTTTAACTATGAAAAACTAGATTCCATCCTGATTAGGAGATATCATCCGATTTCCACAAATCGCTACTCAGGAACACTACCTGAATACTGCTTCCACCAAAATGCTCATAACTTTTATAAATAAATGAATTTCTATCTACACTCTTAACCATAGACAAATAACATATCAAATAATATAACCTCAACATCACATAGCTCTATCTACAATATCCCACGTGCGCTAATCAAAACACTGTCTACTTCTCTGTTAGTTTCCAAAAGATGATTATGTTGACATCAATGACAATCACAGTCATGAATGCAAAAATAATTGCTAGAGAATGACTACCAACATCTAGCATTCATTCCTAATAGGATCCATCCTTGGGGGAGTTTTGATGAGGAAATGGAGAATATTATAAAATAATTGCTCGTTTGGATTGGTGGTGTTTTTCATTCCATATGTTGCCATCAATGCCAAAGGGGGAGATTATTGGAGATTCACCAGCAAGCCAGTGCTGACTGTATGTTTGTCATTGATGAAAACATATGATAAGTAGCATGCCTAGAAGGCTTATGTAGTAATCATTGAGTATAAGTAGCATGCACATGTTATCAACATGATATCATGGACACAAATGTTAGTTGTTAGTACGGATAGTTATGTAGAAGCATGTGTCAGTAGTGTTCTTGACAAAGTTATAGGTAGTGTTCTATGAGTGATTGTTCATACAGTTATCATGGAGCCTTGTGCATTTGGATATGTGATGGAGACATGTTATTGATGTTACATTCATGGATGTAGAGTCTGATGTGTAGTAGAAGTGAAGTTATGCAGTCTCTATTCACCAATAGTAGTTTCTTATCTTTATTCAGAAGAGCCGACATATATTATATTGGCACATGAGTTGTGCCTATTATTACGATATGCATGCTTAGATTAGTGATTGGAGAAGAGCTATGAATGTTTGGTTAAGAGCACATGATGTAATTTAGCTTGAGGAGAAAGTATCAATTAAATGGGTAGAGCCAACATTATGTAGCATGTGTCTACACTTATTGATTTGGACAAGTCCTAGTTTGTGTTGCGCACTTAGCAGAGCCAAAAAAAAATTTATTGGAGAGTTTTATTATTTCTCTAATATGATTTCAAGATGGTTTTAATAGGTTGACTTTCTTATATCATTTGGAGGAAATAGTTTTATAGGTAGTCATTTGTGATTGCTAAGGTATGGTTCATAGTTGAATATGAAGTGTAGAGCAGAGAGTGCAAAGTGTTGAGGCATCAGAAGAAGGTCTATGTGACCAAGTAAATAATATATGTTATACATTGGAACTAATCTAGACAACAGGTCAAAGAGGAGTTCACCGAGATCTAGATATAGTGTGTATTTGTTAATCAGAAGGTTGTAGCCTTCAGTGTGCTCTCGAACATTGCATCCTCACCCCCAACAGGGTTAATTGTAAAAGACTCCTAACAAGGTATGACCCTTGACCAAGTCCCTGTACTTATTGCATTGTAAAGATCAACTCCTAACATGATTGTAAGGTCTCCTTAGAAGGATCATAATACACTAGTGAAGATTATTAGTGGGTGTCAATTCCCATCGGGGTTTTTACCAATTTGGGTTTCCCTATAACCAAAATATTAGTGTTGTGTTCAAGTGTTCTTTCATTGTGTTTATGATTAATATTTAAGTATACTTAATTGGATAAAGAATTGAAACTTGTAGATAACCGATTCACCCCCCCTCCTCTCAGTTATCTCTTGGGACTATTCCTAACAATATTTTCCTACTCCATTATAGGGAACTTCTTGAGAGCTTTATCAGAGATACTCCTATCTTTGTAAAATTTTAACCCTTCCATGATCATACCAGTAGCTTCTGCAATTATGTCCTCCCTAAGCTCCATTAGCTGATTACCCACAAGAACCATATCATTCTTCCAAGTTTTTAAGAACTGCTTCGAAATAGTAGGGTTTCTGCCATGCAACCTCTCTATAAAGCCCACCATCCCACCTTTCTTCAATATTTCCCACACCTCCTTATTCTATTTCCACTCCTCATAGTTGATTGGTTTGAATCTCTTCTTGTTACCAGGTCCATATTATCTCTTTGATATCCTTTCACCGTATCTCTATAAAAACTACAAATGCCATTGTGAATAAAATTGGCTTCGCTAAACTTAGCAAACATAGCCCAGAATCTGTGCCAAATTAGAAGCATCATCACCAAGTTTTACTTCTCATAGAAAAAAAAATAATGAAGCCTCACCTTGTAATCAGTATTCATCATTAAAAATACCATTTAACACACTTTCTATCTTCTCTTGAAATGGTCACTATCTATTAATGATTTTGCCTCAAAAGGAAGATCACTCCCATCATCCCATTTCATCATCATCTCCAACTTGCAAGCCATGTTACCTGCGTAGTCAACAAGAGCATTTGTTTCTCTAAAATTATGCATGATGGAACATTCTTAAAAAGAGATTATTAACATTTTTGCCTTATGCATAACATTATAAATAGTCTATGAGGGATAAGAATCCTTATTTAAACATCTTATAATGTTTAAAGAAACACCTTCAATCCAAGGTTTCTTACAACCCTTCTCCTTAGCCAGATTTAAGCCATGGAGGGCCGCATTAGCCTCTGCTACATGATGAGTTTGGATGCCTAAAGGAATGACACTTAGTCCTTTGCAAACACCATGCTCATCTCTTATCACCATGCCACTTCCAACCACCCCAAGGTTCCCTTTTGAGGCCCCATCGAAGTTAACCTTCATCCACCCACTAGGAGGGAAATCACATCTAGGTTCATTTCTCAAAGAGTCTTTCTTGCACTTATTCATATTATCTTTAATATTTTGATTATCAAAGAAAATAATGTCCCCCATATTAGAAGGTTTAATCATGTTCCCCTTTAAATAAATATTCTCCAACATAGCTCTTTTGATCTTATGAAAGACCACCTTTTCATTGGAAACCTTATTTCTAAAGATTCTATCATTTATTTCTTTCCACACCCCCCAATAAATATAGGGTAGAATGAAATTATAGACATTGATCATAGTTTCATTCTTTGAAGGAGGTATCCAAGAACTAAAAAAGCTATGTAAATCCTCTGGGAAGATCCATTCCACATTAAGAAGTTTTAAGCATTTTCCCCAAATTTTGCGAACATAAGGGCAATGGATGGTCATACGATTAACAATTTCCTCATCCTATTTGCATAAGTAATATATGTCAACCATAGTCAATCCTCTTCTTCTCAAGTTATCAGTACTTAGGACCTTGTTTTGGAAAATAATCCAAAAGAAAACATTGACTTTTGGTGGAAGGCTTTTAATCTATGCTTTAGCCCAACAATGCTCAGTTTGATTCTCAAAATATTGATGATATAGAGAATAAATAGAGAAATTACCATTATTGTTATACTTCCAAATAAGGTTGTCCTCTTCCTTAATCAAATTCAAAGATTTCATAATTTTATTAAGCTGCCCAAGAGACCAATCAATAATAAATAGGTCAACCTAGTGGTCTCTCTCCCAATAACCAAAAAATTTAATACCAAACCTCATTTTGCATTTATCCTCAAAAACCTTCCATTTAGGGATCTCCTTCAGGGGGTTATTCATCAACCACACCTCATCCCAAAATTGTGTTGTCCTTCCATTCTCCACTTTCCATTTAACTCATTTCCTAATGATCTCCTTCTTTCTTATGGTGTTTCTCCAGATAAAGGATCCCCCAAGGATGGTTTCATTGGTAAGAAAGCTATGAAGAGTAGGAATATCCTTATTGTATTTATTCTCCCATATTGAAGTCCATTCCCCATTCAGATTGTAGAATCTCCAAATCAGCTTGGCAAGAAGATGGTCATTAAGGCTCCTTATTATGCATAGTCCTAAGCCCCCTTTATCCACTGACCTACACACTTTCTCCCAAGCAATAAGAGCTATCCTTTTATTTTTCTCCATCCCAGTTGACATAAATTTTTTTTGGATTCTTTCAATAGCCTCTCCATACTTTCTAGGAATTTTATAAATGCTAAGGGCATAAAGAGGTAAACTTTGAAGAATAGATCTAAGAATCCAATTCTTACCTTCCTAACTCAGAAAAGTACCCTTCAATCTAGTTAATTTTCTATGAAATATATCCATCAGCAAATTCCAAAAAAGAATCAGGAGGCTCCAGGCAAAGAGGAAGACCCAGGTAAGTACCTACAGGTAGAGACTCCATCTCACACCTTGGAATCTTCTTTATTCTCATTTGTCTTTTTTTAGGGACATTGAAGAAGAACATCAAGCTTTTCCCCTAGTTAAGGAGTTGTCTCGATGGTGACCCATAGCTATCCAAGGCCTTCTTAATATTATTAGCATTTTTTATTGAAGCTTCCCCTATAACAACATAATCATCCAAAAATTGGTAGTGTAAACAAACCTGAATAGCCGAGGAAGGATTCAGACCTTTAAAATCCCCTTTTTGGACCATTCTCTCAATATATCTTGTCAAGCATTTAGTCATAATAACAAAGAGGACAAGAGATAAGGGGTCCCATTGCCTCAGATCCCTGGAGGATTTTAAAAAAGGGGTAGGAGAGCCATTAACTAGAACTGAAAAAGAAGTAGATGAGATGAGTTGATAAATATGATCTATACTTTTGTGATTTAAACCAAAGGCCTTGAGAACCTTCTTCATAAAATCCCAGTCAACCCTATCATAGGCTTTAGATAAGTCTAGTTTCAAGATGAAGCCCTCCTTTTTGGACATAACTAGAGAATACACATTTTTATGATCAAAGATAGTGGAATCCGTAATCTACCTTCTTGGGACAAAACCATTTTGCTACTAGGATATAAGAAAAGGCAAAATAGAGAGAATCCTAGTATTCATAACTTTAGAAATGATCTTATAAGATGCATTACATAAGCTTATATGTTTGAACTGGTCCATTTTATTAGCCCCTTGTTTCTTTGGGATGAGAACATTAAAAGTACCATTCAGTTATTTCAGGATTTTCCTAGACCCAAAGAATTCCTTCACCACACTAGTAACATCCTTTTCAATTATAACCCAAAACTTCTAGAATAAAAATAGGGGAAATCCATTTGGGCCAGGGGCCTTTTCCCCATCAAAAGAAAAGAAAACCCTCTTAATTTTATCATTATATGGGATAAAAGTAAGAATGGCATTCTAGTCCCCATTTAAGATGGAGGGGATACAATCCAAGAACCCTCTTTGAGCTTCCTAGTCCAAGCCAATATCATGTTTAAGAAGATCCTAAATTTATTTAGCCTCCATTATAATAGAGTCTTCATCTTCAGATCTCGAACCATTAATAATCATATTAGAGATTCTATTCACCATTCTATGCTTAAGAGTAGTCATGAAAAAGTATTTTCAATTCTTATCCCCTTCCTTCAAAAATAACTTTCAAGATTTTTGTCTCCAGAAGGTCTCTTCTTTAGATATGATATCATGATGCTCAACTAATTTCTCATTTTCCTTATCTCTTCATATCTTATCATAGCCCTCATGTAGGATTCTATCCTGAATCACCTTCAGTTCCTAACAAATATTGGTCTTAGTGGATAAAATATTACCAAAAGTATCCTTATTCCATCTTTTGATAGTATCTGTCACCTATTTCAGCTTTTTTGCAAGGATAAACATGGTTGTTCATTTGATTTTTATCTTCGACCATTCCTCAATTTTTTGTTCCAGTTGTGGATGCAAAGTCCACATCTTCTCAAATCCGTAAGGAAAATTCCTTTTAATAGATATAGGATCTTCCAAAAAGGTAATAGGGTGGTGATCTAATCCAACCTTCACATGAGAAGACAAAGAGCAATAATGATGCAAAAACCAATCATTACTAATCAGAGCTCTGTCTAATCTAACCTAAATGAGATCCTTTCCATTTCTTCTATTGGTCTAGGTGAATTTAATTCCCTGCAACTCTACATCATGGAGGGATTTCTCATCCATGAAGTTCATCAAATTCATTCTGCTATCTATATTGGATTGACTCCCCCCTATTTTTTTCATTTTCTTTCAGAGGTGTATTAAAATCTCTTGTAACAATCCAACCTTTCAAATAAAAAATGTTTTGCAAATGAGATAAAAGATCCCAAAATGACTCTCTCCTAGATTTGGTGTTAGGGACATAAATATTGGTCAACACCCAAGAGTAACCATCCTTAATGTGACTAAATCTAATACAAACCACATTATTCCCCTAGTAAATAACATCACCTTTAATAAAATCACTGTTCCAAAGGGTAGCAATACCCCCTGAAGCCCCTTCTGAGTCCCCCCCACAAATTTTTCCATTCTTAAAGAATCCAAGATTTTCAACTTTCTCCTTAGGCATTTTACTTTCTTGGATCAAAAAAATATCAGGTCTATTATCTCTAATCATATTCCTAACAATATCTTTCTTATGAGGATTATTTAATCCTATAATACTCCAAGAGATAATCTTCATACCTTGATAAAGGGTACTACTTCTAGGATGGTCTTCTAGCTTCCATCTACTATATTCTTATTAGCCTCCATGGCTATCCTTCTTTGATTTGAGGGTCTTCCAGGCTAGTATAAACTCCCTCCCACATCCCTAGTTTTAGAACTCCTTGTATTTCTGACATGCATGTTGTTCTTTTTCTTATTATTCTTAGATTTTTTAACATCCTTAGATGTTCGATCTTTATCCTCTTACCCGCTCTGACACCCTTGTAAAGCTTGGCTAATAATTTCAGCATCTCCCCATTTCAGAGTAAGGGTCTCAGAAAAAGTACTCCTGATCACCTATAGAGATTTATGTGATAAATCTAAGTATCCTTGTCTTAACATAATTCATTGTTGAGAATCCTACCACTCAGAAACTTCCTTCCCAACATCTTGGGTCTTAGGAGATGTTGGGCTCTACACAAATTGCCTCATATCTACTGTCAATCTCAAATCAGGACTGCTATTCATACTTGAGTTTTCTCATTCTCATCAAAGGTATCCTTTACCACCATCTCTTGAGTACTTTCATTTTCCCCTTGATTTTCAATTGGACCCTCATTACCACTTTCCCCATCCATCCCTTTTGGGGATCCATTACTTATGTTTTTTCCATTCTTAGTGTTAATAATCTCTTTATCATTTTCAATAGTATCTAAGCTATGAATAACTCCCTCCCCTTTGTTGGGATGAGAAATCCTTGAACAGTCTTCCCCATTACCCTGAAACTTTCCAACAGGGGCCCACCTCTTCAACTTCCTCTGGACTACCTTACTCGGGCATTTCTTCACCCGATGACCTATTTTATTACAATGGAACCAGGAAAAAGGAATAGATTCATATTCTATCTTCTACTCCTAGGATCCAAGCTTAGAATGGATGCTAATAGTTTCTGGCATATTAGCTTCCTACATCACACCTACATAAATTATCACATAAGTTAATCTTCTTCTAGATGTTGTAACATGGTCAATAGATAGAAACTACCCAAATGAGTTGGCTATCTCAACAAAAACATCCTCCATCCAAAAATCCAAAGGAAGTCTAGGAAGCTTGACCCAAACTGGAGGTTGGACCACCGACTCATCCTCAAAAACAAGAATAGGGTACCATTTTTTAAGGATCATAGTATTTTTCACCAATCACCCAAGGCCCATTATATAAGATCTTCAATCGATCCTCTTCACAGGAGAAAACAAAGGATAAATATCCCTTAGTCATTGCAACAATATACACTTGCCCTTTTAATGCCCATTTCCTCTTGGCATAAGCATGAACCACCTTAATGTTCAAGCTAACACCCAAGAATCTACCCACTAGGGAGTTTTCCATTTTAGCAATGTTATATTCAATGATTTGGTCTGGGACAACAATGGAAAAAATCCCTTGATCTAGGTTTCAAATGTTTGTAAAAGGTAGTAAAAATGGCTTACCCATGGGTTTGACACCAAAAAGGGATGACCATTTTCTTGCGTCCACTTGTTGAACCATAGTCTCACAAAAAATGGGTCCCTCTAGGTCCCTAGGCTTCTATCCAGCATTGGGATCCTTACCTTGCACCCCATTTCCCTAAGAAATTCCAAGAATCATGCTCGTAGCAAAAGGACCAACATCTGCCACTGTCGCAAGTCAGTCCTACCCAAATTCAAATTCAAATTTTGAGACTGGCATCCACTATGCTCTCCTCCTCCACTGCCCGTCATTATATTTATGGATATAGTTATTTTTAACATTTTATAAAATTTATATTCATATTTTACATTAATATTAATTTGTCCTTTCACTATATTTATATTTACTCATATAAAGGCACTTTTAACACTTTTGAAAAATTACTTTTTATACCAACATATAATTTTACATCTCATTCAAATAAAAGTATATTTATTCATATAATCTTCTTTATTTAAAATAACCTTTTACATGAATTACATTTATGAATGTAGAGTCACTTTAAATATTGAAATAAAAAAATGTGAGCCCATAATTTTTAGTTGGGCTAAATATTTTTATAGAGGATGCATTTATTATTTTAAAGTTAAAACTTAACATGTATGAAATTAGAACTTACCATTTCAGTTGTAAGGGAAGGACATCATACAATCAGGTAGGGCATGTAGAGGGGCAAGAGGGTAGGTGCAAATATGTTGCACCAGAGCTAGTGCCATCCATTTAAATCCAATAATTTATTGTTTCATTTAAACGTCAAG